>CAAKHC010002225.1:0-20989 GCA_901007825.1 Macroramphosus scolopax | reverse complement strand
TCTCAATCTGCGGGACTGCAACAGCCAAGCTTGTTAGTCACACTTGTGGAATTGGGCGCGTGCGTACACACACACACACACACACACACACACACACACAGACACACACACACACACACACACACACACACCTGCTGTGGACGAAGTACAGCAGTGGCGACGACAACAATCCCAAATCCTTCAATCTGCAGCTCAGGCTGACCCCTGCCCTCTCTCTGCTCCGTCACAGCCATTCAGCAGTCGGTAAGCAGAGCGAGACAGGAGGAGCATTAAAAAGCGGTTTAAAGTTCGTCACACAGAAGTGTAATTTCGCCGCGCTTGTGAATCTGATAACCATCCAAGGTCAACGGAAATACTTCAAATCAATCAATGAGCCATACTTCTAATCCCCTCTGGGCAAAGGCAGATTAAGTGTATAATTGACCCTTGTAATCCCTGTATCTGCAACTGCGGCTCCAAGGGAGGGATGGAGAAAGGGGGAGGAAGCTCTAAGACTAACAGACTCTGCAGCACCATCTCTCCCCTCCCCTCCTTCCTGCTTCCTCCCAACCTGCCTGGCATGTTTGTTGCCTCTGCCGGGTACGGGGGCAAAGTCATGGGGCAGCAAGCTGTGGCGTATCAGTGCAGGGTTGGATTTGGCTAAGGCTAAAGACATGGCTTTTTTTAATCAATGATCCCCAGGCTGCGTCGTGCTAAGTCCCCTCTCCAGTATCATTTAAGCACATCTGTTTTAATCTGGGCCTCTTCTGCCACTCTTTCAAGAACTAAACCAGGGAAGGGAGGGGGAAAGGGTGCAGGGGGCAAATTAATTTCTCCTTATTCCTCTAACAGATACACACAAACACACAGGTCATTTTCAACACATTTGTATGGTGGCAAACAGAGTGCAGTGTTCTGAAACAATCACAGAAATCTACAAAACATAAGAAAATACAATCTTCCAAAAATTCCTACATATGCATTTTACAAACCTCTATGATGAAACATGGAATGACTGATCAAAGGGTGGATAACTTTGTTTAAATGTCCCATTGCAGGACAATCGCAGCATTTTAAAACGTAAGGAGCATTTTCAAAAAAGCTGTTTTCGGTGGGGAAGCATGATGTCTTGTTTTCTAATGCATTGTTTTTAAACTGACATGAGCCAATGGTCAGAAAATTTAAGGAATTTTACAAAAGCCACTGCTCTGCAAGGGATTTCCAAAGTGTAATCCTGGCGCCACACCTGCCCGTAGAGCAATTTTCACAACAGCAGAAATGTAAAAATAAAACAATTCCATGATTGGATTCCTGGTCAGGATTGTTTTACAAAAACTGCATGAAGCAAATCTGAATTAAACACAAAGGGAAAGTATTTCTTATTTTCTCCATTATGATTGGCCAGCAGAATGGGACATTTTTGATTGATATTTAATATCAATCAAAAATGTCTTGCTCATTCAAGCCTATTCACCAGTCAATGACAGAATATGGGGATTAGCATTTATTAATATTTCTCAGATTATGATGTATTTCTTGAGATGCTGTTTGTTTAACATTGTAAGCATTAGACCACCAATAGGCCTGTCTGCTGTCCCTCTAGACAACAAATTGTTTGTGTTGACATGTATTTAGAAATGAAGAGGCCGTAGTGGAATAATCTGCTTACTCTGGCTGACATTAGAAGGCGTCTTGGGACAAATGTATGTCATAACCCCAATTAAAATGACATACAAACTTAGGCTTACTGTCTGTGGAGGAAATCCCAGCCAAGCATGTTTGAGAAACCTAAATTGCTTTGAGGCACATGCAAAGTGTCTCAGCTGTACTTGTGTTGGGTCTCCTGTATCTTACAGTATTATGAACACAGAATAATATCGTACTATTCTGCTGGCCGAGAGAAACAGACTGTGATGGTCATCGCAACATTTTGCAAGGATGTGTGAAATTAAGCATGCTTATAGGATTTGATGTGTTGAGCGGGGATTTCAAATGGAATCCCGTTACAATCAATCACTGTAAGATTGGGACATTTGATGGACTTCTTTATCATACAGTATTAGAAGACATTAATCTTGTCAACTGGAATAAAAAGTGTCCTGACAGGTCACCAAAAAACACACAATGTATTTTTAGTCTTGTATTGAAAAGGAAATGGATTATACAATGTATGGAGCTTGTGTCTTTGCATCTGTTTATTTTGCTGATACTGTCTGAGTTAGGCTGTAAATGCATATGCTGAAAATGACCTATAATGACATATATAAGCCGTAATAATTGTGACCGCAGGAAAATGAATAATGCAATGATGTCAGAATATATAAAATATGTTTTGGAAAGATAGTTATTTGTCATATCAGACCATATAACAACCATATAGAAAGCTATATGGTTGTTTCGGATGGAACAACGGATGGATTTTATTTTTATTCTGCAAAAACAAGTTCACCTTGTACTTGTGCACTGAAAATCTGTCTTAACTTTTTCGTTATGATTAATGCGTTCTTATACTGTACATACTTGCTGACTTTCATAATTCCAGAAGCATTTTGATCCAAGCTCACTTTCAGTGGAAACTGGTGAAAGTTTCTCCCCACAAGAAACATCAGATAAAGTTAATGGATAAATGAGGAATAACAACACTGCAAACAAACTTATTCATTGTGGCCTGCCAACCAATAAGCCACAATATAATATATCAATGTAACAACCCGCCCTATTGTAAGCTTGTATAGGATGTAAGTTGTAATCCTCACCAGGGGAAACTGACAGAAGAGATAAATAAATGAAGTCAGTAGGCCGCAATGGGAGGGGAGGGACCCGCTAACAAAGCAAAGATTAAAGGGAGCCCAACCTGACCTTATTTTAGGAAGACCAACACCCTTCCCCCACCCAACACACACACACATTGGGGTGTCTGCTTTGGTGGCCAATAACACTTGAACATATATCCACAGTGTTTACTCCAGTGTATTCTTTCACAGTACCACAGTGACAGATTTAAAAATACAGACTTAATTCTTCTCTTACACATAACATCATGCTCTCACAACAGATCCCAGGATGCATCACCATCTTGATTCATGACGGATGCAAAAGTATTTACTTTGTCTTATATAAGAACTTTTCCAAAGTCTAGCCAGCATCTTTGATATGAGGAATAGGATAGTACCTCTAGCATGATTAAGAATACACACACTCACACATTCACGCACATATTCGACCACATGGTCCATCTCATTACGCCATTTCAATCAGCAAATATGTTTTTCCTCTTTGCAACCAAATTAAGTAAAATAAACTTGTTTCCTTCGCTCAAAGATGATGCCAACAACTTTCAGAACTCCTAAAGTTTACACTTGACTTAGTATTATACTCAATTTATTTTATGTCTGACTGTATCGCATAACGAAGGGGAAGTGAATAATTTGACTTTTTGACAAAATTGTCAAAAAGTGAAATTAATTAAATACATTGAAGGTTATCTGTGATGAATACATTATATTTTTAGCTGTTTTCCATGAGGTTTTAGTTATTTTTCACAATCTGAAAGACAGGATTATTATTAATATCATTATTATTATTATTATTATTACAAATAAACCATGAAAAGGTAATGCAAATATCCCACAAGTAACCAACCTATTGCACCATTACAGACGTACAATATGACACATCCAAACCATCTTAATGTGGCCAAACACCACTCAGTTTTCTAACTGTGGTCCAATAACTGTGGTACCAACACTCATCACTCTTTAAGCAAACAGATGACCTGCTGTTTAAATGGAGAAGAAGAGGTGGTTGATGAAAAGGCAGAATTTGGGGACCGAACCTCTCCGGACCAGTTTAAGCTGCAGGATAAATAACAAGGTGATCTAATCAGGTCGATAGAGAGGTCGATGACTGGCCTCCACTCCTCAGACCTCGCTAACCCACTAATCTACTTGATAGAACTCCCCTCAGGAGAAGCTCTGCAGAAGCCTGAGATCGATCCATTCATTTGAATCAGGTGTGTAAGAGCAGAGAAAAATCTAAAACATGCAGAGAAGCAGTATTCAATGAGGGTTTTGGAGGAAGCGATACTGTGTTTGTGTGAAACATACATCCAACCCTGCTCGCTTATAAACTTTTCCTTCTTATATATTGACGTCAATCAATATCTTACTTTCCTGTGGTCATAACCTCTGCGGTCGCTTCTGTCACTGAAAGGTCAATAGAGGTCAGGTTCACCTTTGCAATCCTAGTTACAATATTACAGATTCATTTATTAGAATATTTTTCAACTTCACGCTTCCTCAAACACGTTTAACTTCGCAGCAGCAGCTTGGGGAGGTTGTGTTCTTTTCCTTGCCATCATGTTCCTCTCAAATCAGGGCAAAGCATCAGTTTAGATTCATCAGTTGTTTGCTTGTCATTTTGTATGTCGGTGCAGGTGCACCTCAGCTATGATGACCACATGTGCAGCAGCTGTAACGCTCCCTTAGCCTGAGACTGGGACATGTCCACTCCCTGAGAGACAGGTTTACAGTCTACCTGTTTGAGAGGATAAATCAAGCTGTGAGCTTGGGGTGAAACTTTGAGGAACTTAACAGGTCCAACATTTTGAGGTGTAGAACAGAAAAAGTTCAGTGTCCTCAGCACATGGTGAATCCAATATTTGATGTCTTATACAAACGAACTGAGACAGAATGCAGCACTAAGTGCATGTGACCGAAAGTGCATTTAGATGAGTGATGTTAAAAAATATGACATAAAAACAACTCCATATGCCTAGAGGAGAGGAGAGAGAGAGAAAAGAATAGAAACTATGGTGGAGTGACAAGAAAAGAACAACAGAGCTGCAGAGAGCAGCCAGAGACACCTTCATCGGCCTGTGTGACGCTGCGGGGAGAACTGATACACAATGACAACAAAGAGAAGTCGCAGTGAAACTAATCCTGGCAGAATCACTCTCGTTGAGGAAAAACGGATACATGGCAAAGCAACGGGTCACGATGCAGCGACAAACAGCAAACATCCAACACCGGACGTCTCTGTCAGGACCCTCAGAGAGGAAGAGGATAGGAGACAGACTGCACCTCAAGGCCTCTTTAAAACAAAATGGCACAGACAGATAGATGCAACTGTATCCACGTCTCCACTGTTCAGGCTGCAGAGACTCAACCCTGAACACGCACAACGAGTCAGGGCGATGAAGTGACAGTGACATCAGATGTCCCTGGATCATCATCCTTCAGGCTTCACAAAAATCAATATCTAATATAGAATAGATAAAGATTCAGCTAAGGATTATTCTTCATTCACAAGGCCTTTTATTATGTGGTCAAACATTGAAGAGATGTTTGAGGGGTATACCTGGTTAATGAACTTTGCTCCTCACTTTGTATTTTTCAATGATCATTTTATTGATATAGTTTATGTAGCATCTGATCGAGTGAATGTTCGTATTTCTCGACCAATATTTGAGTGATGGTGTCTTTTTTTAAAAGGTAAGAATTCCCTTGTTATGCAAATTAAGATAACAGACAGAACATATGAAACACAAATCCATGAAGAATGACAGGATATTTAAATAGAGGCGCAATAAGGAAAGTACTGGAAGTCCAGCAGCACAGTTGACGCTGTGTTGGATGAGCTGAAAACAGGTTTTCTCTCTGATCACGCACAGATGACTTTCTCAAGTACTGTTAAGATTTCAATCAAAGATTGCATTATGGTGTCCTGAAGAACGTTATTTAGCGGGGGGGTTCAGCCAGCCAGATCCTGAAACATCCTCTCTGATGATCACATTAATTACTAGGTGGCAAAAACAAAACAACATTTTGAAACAAAGAGCATTAAATGACATACTAACTTTTTGAACCAAAACTTTCGGACTGAGCCACGAGAAGCACGTATGCTTTTCTCTTTGAGTTAAGGAGATTTACATTTATAAAGGATCAGTTGTAAAGTGTAGACGCATGTAAGTCCTTATTGTTCACACAGAACACAGCTGTCAGGAGGTAGAACAAATAAATAGTTTAGCTCAAGTCTAATTCGCTGTCATGAAGGTGTCAGGATTTAGGACCTGTGCTGTAACCAGCCACCAGCCACCATAGTTCTTCCTTACTTTTGGGAAGCTCTCTTGGCGTCCACCTGTCAATTTTTCTTTGGTTTAGACCTTGAGTCAAGATAGTGTTTTTAAAACACACGATCAGCTAATCTTTACCCAAACCTGATGTTTTAGGTCCGTTAGGGGACCAATCCTCCATCTGGTCTAAGAGGAGACTCAACAGCGAGGCCTGGATATACGCTGTTTTTGTGTTACTTGACCTAATGTCACAAAGTTGAGGCAAACAGTGTCATGTGACTGTGTAGCAGGTTGATGACAACTCAAGTTGATTACGTTTAATCAACCACAGAGAAGGACACTGAGGTGTTAGTACAATCAGCTTAACCAAATGATGGTATGTCTGGATGAGATGTTGGCACAACAAGAAACAAGAGAGGTTCGGGGCAATGTGCAAATAGGTTTGGTAATTCAAAGGGCAGTGACCTTCTCTAATCTGCCAAACACACCTTAAGGTCCATCACAATAAACACGCTTTTTTTGGAAATTGCAGCAGGGCTCCTGCTCAGAATACATCGACTAAAGAGACATCTATTATGTCTCCATTTGATGGTATGATGTGGTCAAAAAATGATGTATTCACATTTCAACATAGAAAAGCAATTGAATACTTGGCTCTGTATTCCTACTTTCGACTGTCTTTAACTTTTTGTATCACAGTGAAGGAAACCTCGGAGCATCTTTCATCATCATTTTGTAATAGATCTTTCCCCTGAACGATTCAAAACGTTTATTAACGTTTATTAGCGCTTCAGTTGAAAAGAAGGCAGTTTGAATCTGAATAAACAGAAACAGAAAAAAAAGATGCATTCACAAATTCTCCTGCCTGGATATGAACAGTGGCCTCCTGCATCGATGACCTTCCAAGGAGGTTTTACATGGAGAGGTTGGATGATCCCTGGTGAGCTGAATGAAACCTTGGTAATACTAACTTTGATTGAGGAGGAGATGGTGCTTTGGCTTACTCACATCAAACAATCTTTCTATGTACACCTCCTCGTTGACCTTCTCCCGCAGCATGTCCTGGGAGTGACGAACAAAAGTCACATAACCGTCAGCCACGTCCATTCCTGGCTTCTGCAAGAGGCAAGGAAAAGAGAGGTAAGGGAAAGAGAGGTAAGGGAAAGAGAGGTAAGGGAAAGAGAGGTAAGGGAAAGAGAGGTAAGGGAAAGAGAGGTAAGGAAAAGAGAGGTAAGGGAAAGAGAGGTAAGGGAAAGAGAGGTAAGGGAAAGCACAAACAAACACATTTGCTTAACAATGAAGTGTGAACATATGAGCTTGTCCTGCCCGAATGAAATGACCTTTGCAAAATAAATGCTTTTCTGTTCAGTTGGTGGCCACATGATTTATGACCAGAAAATGTTCCTTTTTAAATCCAGCTCACGTCTGTTCGACACGCATCATGCAACATGTCTGAAAGGACAAAGGATCTAAAGCTGCAGTAGTGGTTGTAGTATTTGTCATTAATCACTGTGGAAGTCATCAGAGAGAGTCACATTGGCAATACACCATAAATCATAAGTATTTGATGGAATGGTGCAACTATATAAAATATTGACCGTCTGTACTCTATTTTTCACATGTATACTTCATGTAGTAAGTGTACTCATATCAATGTACTAGTCATATACTTGTACATGCACTACCTCAATAATTATTGTGACTAAACTGCCTAACTTTCAGTTTATAAAAATATTCTATTAGTCTATTATAGTTTAAAAGAAGGAAAATTGTAGTATACCACTAGTTTACATCAAAGCTTTTAGTCTCTTCTGTCGCTATACTCTGAACTATACTACGAGTGAAGTTATTGGTAAAGTGATTACAGTTACAAACGTCGGCCAAAATACGTTTCATAACTTTATCTTAATCAAAAGATCAAGTACAATTATAGGCGAGTAAACTCAGACTCTGACCCTGTAAACGTATCAATGTACGTCAAGTATGTTTAGTATAATTTATCAAGTATAACTCTGATAAGTATTTTTATTTTAAAGAACAGCTTCAGTTAAAATCGCAAAAAGCTGTGACATGATTTGTTCTTAACTGAATGCTACGTGTTCAGTATCATGATCCTGGAATTCAACCAATCAAGCTAGAATGAGCATTTTCAAGATAACACAACTTCCGCTGTTCTTATGAGGTTCATGTAACAAAAGTACTTCTTATAATTACAGTTGAAGCACTTTATATCAAACTCAGATGCTTTTCTAAAATGTTCCTTTTTTGCTAGAAAGAGTTATTTGTATCTCCTGTTGCATTTAAAGGTATTCAAGGCTCCAGGCCACTCCTGTTCTGAGCCGACTCGTGTCAGAGTTGACCTTGGCCAGGAACTAATCCTCGCAGTCTGGGCATGTGTCAGGTGAACTGTGGCATTGCAGATACTCAGAAGGGTTTACTAGGCAGAGCAGATTGTGAGGAAGCCTGCCATGCTGATGTCTAAAATATTCACTGAGGACAATACGTGGGTAAACTGCACCTTCTTTTTCTCCATTTATCTTGCCATTTTCAAGGTGAGATAACACTCTCTTAACCTTTAGGTTCAGTTTTCAACCTCTTTTCTGCAGCTCACATCTTTCCCATAAATCATGCAAAGAACTCCTCACTAACTGCAACTATACTTAGTTAACACATTTTCAATGACGCTTACAATGTGCAAATGAGCGCCAGTTTTTTTACCAGTGAAACTCTAATTTTGTACATTAAGGACACAATTAGTGTGCTGGAGTAAAAACTGTGACCCCTGCCAGCGGAAGCAATGCCTTGTCACATTCACTGACAAGGCATTAATTTGAAATTTGGCATGTTGCTACAGCCGAAGTGTTGGCAGCTAATACAGATCTGATGTACACGCGCAAACAGAGACACAGACACAGCACTGCCGCCCTGACGTTAGAACAGGCATGTGTTGTTCAACTTGGGCTCACAATGGACACGGCACAGGGAACGAGGCACTAGGCAGAATGTGGAAATATGACAATCAATACCATCTGGATTATGATTCTACATGTGAAACTTGTTCAAATATTTATACATGCACAAGAAACACACACAAACATATGAGCAGTACGGGGAACTAATCCATTACATGTGATACGAAAAATCTTTTTATTCAAGTGTACATGGAGTAAAACATTAATGCTATGTCATACATTTTGTTTTATGGTTATCAGTCTATTCTTTAACATGAATAATTCATGAATTATAGGTAGACATTGAAATAGAGAAAAATGTGTTGATCTTATCGCAACTGGCTCCTAAAAATCTAATTTTCAAACATCTCCTATCATGTCGCACTTGCTGATTTTGGTGAACTCGTTGCCTCGGCCCCGCCTCCACTCCACTCTGCAGCAATCAGGAGAATCAGACACACCTGCTCACCCATCTGCACACACACCTGACTCCAACAACCCGGTCACCATAACGACTCCTGTTTCCCACACATCCAATGCCAGATTGTTGTGTCTTCATGCCAACTTTCCAGTGTTATTTCCCAGACTGCTTACCTGATACTGACCCTGCTTGCCCTGACCCCTGACCCCTGACCCCTGCCTGCTTGCCTGCCTGCTTGCCTGCCTGCCTGCCTGTCGCCCTATTGGAATCCTGCCTTGTGTGCTCCCTTCTAGTCTCCTGTCGGCTTGTGATTCAAGAAATAAAGTCCGTATTCCCTTATTGTGGTGTTGCATTTGGGTTCTATTCTGAAACCGTTACATATCATGAGTCTCTGAGAATTGTCCTGTCAAATTCATTCAGATACTCCACACTTAATTTTTTTAGTTGATCCACTTCTCTGTCCAAATAACTTTATAATCACCAGCAATAATAACCCCTAAAACTAACAGTTAAACCGTGCTGGAACCACCGTGTCTCCAGGACTTTGGTATTTCAGTTCCTGCAGTCATTTGTAGCAATAAAGAATCACTGTCCAAAAAAGGTCAATACATCAGTTGTTTTTTTTGGCTGCATACACATACCTCTGTCCAGAGGTTAGGGGTTGACCCTAACCTCTGGACTCTGGACAGCACCACCTGTTCTGTTGGACTGGGGTAAGACAGACCAACAGAACAGGACTCTATCAAATCTTGATGCAAAAAGGGGTATTACAAAATGGAATGGACCCAGCTGGTTAGCAACACTCATATACTGCATTACAATGCTGGGACTTCTAATTGTAAAAGAATGCTACTGATAACTTCAATACTTAAATATTGTACCAGTATACCGATTTTGGAAACATTTTAATCCTTTAAACTATTCACTGACAACACAGAGATAAAGAATATCAGATTTTAGATTTAAATAATGGTATTGCAGAAATACAGGGTGTATTGAACTACCGCCACCAAAATCAATACAAGCCTGTATATTGACGCTTAGACATAATAATGCTAACCAGGCAGGACATTATTTGTCTAAATGTATGTGACCAAGCAAATTACTTTGATAAATGACAAGGTCAATGCATGCAGAGAGAGATTGACTCAGAAAAATAAATTGAGATTCACTTACAGGTACATCCACATACTTTGAGGCAGCTTTCACCTTGACATAAAGGAGAGAGACGATGGGTGAAAAACACTTTGCAGAATGAAGTTGCAGTAGTGAGACTGTACAGATATTTAGTGCCAGTTGACCTGACAATGGTGGGGCGTGTACTGATTGAAACTGCAAACAGCGTTCAAATCCATTTTCCCTGTATAAGATTCAAGGAGTCAACATCACATCAGCTATTAGACCAATACACCTTGAAATAGTTGGAGGTAAATCTGTTCGATCAAATGTTTACAAGTAGATACCTAATCGCCAAAAATAAGATGTTGCCATTGTATGTTTCTGAAAACCACAAATTTGCAAAACTATATACATTTACACGACTGTTGAAGAGTTGTGGGTCAGCTGGTCCCGTCAGCATTGAACTCCATCTAACAGCTCCATCCAATAATGATCTTCAATGCTCTATGATCATTCTGAGTCCAGATGTGCTCAACAACTATGGAACATGTTAGTGATCAATGAAAACCATTTCCAATGTCTAATTAAAGGTGATTGAGAGAATCCCAAGTGTGTGAACACAATAACAGTTTCCTAAAATATTACCCACAATGCTTTGTTTCCTCTTTCATGGTTTAGCGGTCGTGTATGATCTCAATGTTTTTCAACCAAAACCATATTTCATATCAACATTTCTTGATATGTGTATCAATGTTGACAACACAGCCAGTTGAAACGAAGTTCGCTATTCTAAAATAATAAGGTTACAATGTACTAACACTGTGGTTAACATCTGGTTAAAATCAAAGTGTCCTTGAGCAAGACACTGAAATCCTAATTGCTCAAAATGCATCATCAGTGTATGAATGTGTGTGAATGAATTAGCAGCTTACCAGCTCCCATGGCAATGTGAGTTTGAGTGAAAGAATCATTGCTGTTAAGGTAAAAAGGTTTTATGAAAATACTTACTTTGGTAATATAATTTTCGGTGGTTTGCAAACACACAATGCTGATATTTGATTGGGCGACTGGCTGTGACAGGGCAGTGACTGTCCGCTCACTCTGCAGTGAGACGTCTCCTCTCTATTGGATTGATGGAGTTGCAAGCTCCAGTTAAACTGGCTTTCATATAATATCAATTTTATATGATCAAGTATAATTTGGAAGCAGGACCAACAGTTTTAGGATAAATTAGCTTGTGAGAACTGTCGTCAAGTCAGATGGCCTTTAAAACAACATCATGTCTTTTGTTGCTATGTGGAAATAAGTATTAGATAAGGGCCAGAAAACTTGTTCAGGTCATCCCTACACTCATAATTGCTATAAAATGTTGACTCATGGTCAGTTGTCACATCCACAACAATGAAGCAAGTGAGTAATTTGCTGGGTTACTTACTGTGAAAGATAGGAAGGAAGAGAAGAGTGTTCCTTCATCGTATCTGGAGAGTTTGGCTAACACGCTCTCTAGGATGACCACAAACTGAGAGCAGAAGCCAAACAGTGTGTATGATCAGCAGCCTTAGAATTACTTGACATATGGAAACTCTGTTTTATGACATAGTTCAAATATCAGCACTCAGAGTGAAAACTGTTCCTTGTATGTGCAATTAGGGTATTAAATGATGAATTCATCAGCCCGTATGTAGGGATCTATTTGTTCTTTCATTTTCAGTTCATGGTAAACGTAAGGCTGAGCCGATGAAGGATTACATGCTCCTCCATCAACTGAATGTCAGTTCTGAGGTCAGCCATCAATCAGAATAGAAAAGGGCTGTTTTTTTCAGTTCCTAGAAAGATCACAGTTTGGAAAATCAAGCTCACACTAATAATGCAATAACCTTCAAAGTAAGTGATATCTACAGTTGAGTCAAAGTAAAGTACAGACAGCACTTGAATGTTCATTTCTATGTCAGTTAGACACCTACACATTGCATGTTGTAATACAGATATGATTGATGCCTAATTCAACCACAAACAGCATTTTTAGGAAGGAGATCAACAAAGAGTGTAATTCACTATTTTGTACCTTTGCTACCAGAAGAGTTATCATCTCCTTCACTGTCTCCTCAATTAGATTATCAATCTGGGAATGGTATTGTCTCTACAGATGAAGAAAAAAACACTTGTTACTTCTCTTATCCACACTTATTAACCCCGTCATCAAGTGGCAGTAGACATAAAACACCAGGCTTTCTTACGCTAATTTGTGTACAATAAATGTTTTTTTTTTCCATTGCAGATTTCACAGAGTATTTGTGTGTAATTTGGTTATCATGGTTTTGATATAATCTGCAATGAAGTCCAGTAGAACAAGCAGCATCAACCTCTAAAAGGGTTGCAAATCCAAGCAAAGGTTAATGGTTCCACTGGAAATACAGTGGAAGTGCTGGCTGGCCGGAGCAGCTTTTAATTTGTTTACGGTCTCCATGTTAACCTGAACTAAGTTAAACACATCAAACTGCCTCTGCAGGTACCTACAGCATCATGAGGCGTAAGGAATGATAAGGTTAATACAGAATATCACGACATCATGTTTAAGACATAAATAGAATCACCGTCAACAACAAGATCCACACTGAGGACAATTACAATTATTATTATTATTATTATTTGTCAATTACTGATCATCCAACTACAGTCAAGCAATTGAATAGCCTATATTTATACACATATCAAACACATGTATGAGCTTATAGGGGCCTCCTACACGTGCTGGTGACAGTTGCCCAGTCGTCCTCTAGCAACTGTAGTAATAATTATGAGCAGTGAAAATGAGAAGAACATTTCCCCAACAAATTTGATCTTAAGCCACAAATTTGTTGTTGCCACATAACCATAAGGAAGTGCTGAGTTTAACCCAAGCCACTATTCCTATTCCTAACCAAGTATTTTTGTGCTTAAACCTAAAAAGACTTTATGGTCGTGTTGACGCTTCATTAAATATTTGTCTTCGGACGCGACAAACAATACGTGATGCTATGTCCTGCAGCTGTTAGAGACGGTAATATTAATGAAACTGTCCTAAATGGCTGATAACAGCCTCCTCAATCTACTACGCATAAAACGTGTTTAGCTGTCATGGATCCTTTGTTTAGCCTTGAAGCACCGACAGAACAGCTCAGGACTCAGCAATAATTAATTCATCGTCAGTAATTGGTAGCAGCGTCGAGATTCTGTGAAAGATGAGATATCTCACTCACCCCATGTATATTCAATACTATCTACACATATGCTAATGAAATCCAAACAATTCAAGTGAAGACAGACAGACAGGGAATACTGATGACTAATTATACATTTGGGAACTGGAGGGTGAGATTACAATTGAATTTGTAGCCACACTTACCCAATCTCGAACAAACTTTCACGACAACAGAGAGGAGAAAAAAAAGCAGCAGAATAGAAGAAAGATGGAGGTAACATGGCAGAACAAATGATAGCATGTCAAATGATATGAATACTGCAAAAGAGACAAAGACAAAGAAAACTACAAATACCAGAGAGAAAGTAAAAACAACGACTATAAAATACAACTTCATCTGCCAATTTCATTCAAAACAGGAAGACTACTCAGACATGTTCACACAGCTCCGTCCATGAGTGCAGCGGACCTGGACAGGACGGCTCATTTAAACAGGAAGACTGTATTATTTCAATGAAGGTCAGAGGCAGGTTCCACTAAAACAAAGCCACTAAATGCTGTGGACCAAAAGAGGGATCCTGTCCTACCTCAGGCTCCAGCTCCATGGCACACAGCTTGGCAGACTGGGCCTTGGCATCCACCATCACGTTGAACATGGTGCAGATGGACTGCGGCACTCGGAAGTCTGTAGCCCGGCTGCTTTTCTGAAGCTTGGCCTCGAATGCTGCCCGCGTCCTTAAGTGGGGAGGAAGAAGAGGAATATAGACAGGATTTTTCCAAACAATTATATTAGTCCCAGCCCAGCCAAGATACATGTTATAGAACAAGATTTCGAATATTGTTTCCTATAAATTCTGTCCACACATTTTCACACAGAGATCTTTTCTTTACTGGATTGTGAGTGCTGAACAAGGAGTGTAGTGACAAGAAACCAACTGAACTGAAAACTACTTTATTCTTTACATACAGAGGGTGTGCAAAACAGAGCTTTAGCAACCTGCCCTTCAAACTAAATGACAAAACATAGAAAACAACTGAATCTGATATGAACCCATTGTAAAGACCTAACAGATCATTGCTGGCTGATGATTCAACTGTTTCCTGATCTGCCTTTTGGTTAGATTTAAAGAACGGAACTTTGTTAAGATTACTTAAGGCACCTGATCAAAAGACCAACGTTGGTTTTGTAAATGTGTCATGTTTATGGTCCCTGATATGTTTGTCCTTCTTTAAAATAAGACAGAATATACATTGTTCAATTGCAGCGTATTTGCACTAACAACTTCTCAGGAATTTACCCACAGAAACACCAGCAGCAACTGATCTGGTTAAACATGTTGTTCTATTACCAAACTGCTCATCGTTGGCATCACATCACATTATTCCACTACTCTATATATTCAAATTACAAATGACTGCATTTTCTAGCATCACCTGAAAATATCTTTGTCTCACCGTTTTATACAGGATTCAATCATATCACTGGACATCAGCTTCAGACGGGTCTCTAGGTGTTTACCAAACTCCTCCTCTGGCCAGTGGAGATCTCTGATGAAGGTCTGCAGAGCATCCAGCTTCCAGAAGAGGTCCTCTGACGTCCCTGCCCCATGACTGAAAGGACCAGAGGTCAAACATTCGGGTTTTATAAAAGGGAACTGTTTTAAAAATAATTCTCCAACTATTTGATGAGGATGTTTTGGGTATACTACACTGACACCTCTTCACTGCTGCTTCTCCAAACACAAACACACACATGTTTACCCACAATTGCAACCAGACTCTGCCCACTCTGTACATTTGTAAGATCACTTTTTAACAGTGTTGGACAGTAATCGGGACGCAAAACTTTGCAACATTACTTATTACTCTTGAGCATCTGTACTTGATGGTGGGTGAACTTTCAGACTTTTGTCACATTACATTGAAAATAAAGGACTGGTACTTTCTATGTAACAGTTGCCTCAAACTGGTGCATTAGAAAGTATTATTCCTTAATGGGTAAGTAAGTTATTTTACGTTCAAGTGAGTGTAATGTAAAATTCAGAACAAAAGTTAAAAAAGGTAAATCATTTGGTAATACCCTGCCACATTACTATTCACTTATTTCCGTATGTCAATGTCAATAAACAGCAAAAGAAAGTTTTACTTCTATTTGTTGTACTTAAACACTGGGAGAGGTCCAACTTTATGACTGTGGCTATTTAAGGAGATTTCAATAATTTCACATGCATGGTCTCTTTTTTCAGGTTTCATGTTATTATTGTTTTCTTATTTTTACATCGTTACCCTCGACATTAGCAAAACTTTATTACTACAACAGCTGTGAGCCCCACCCAGTCCCAGCAGAAGCAGCCACAGTGGAGGAGAAAGAGCAGACACAAGTGGCCCCACTCCAACATGAAGAGGGAGACCTGGGCCAGGGTGCAACAACCGCTTTGGGATGGTAAAATGTAGAATGGTGCAGCTTCATAACAAGTTGATAACTAGGAGAGAAGCTACCGCTGATGTCATGTCTCTATTTAATGGTAGACTTTGTAACTGTAAGTGGAAGAATTTAGCTTGTACAATACAAAGGAGAGTTCTAGAGATACTGTTGTCTGTGTGATCACCCTTCTGTCCTATGATTTGTACATTTCTTATCCATTAAAGTATCTTTCATATGACATACCAATTGTCAGACTAATGTTAGCATAACACATTCAATGTGAATAATATTTTTGAACCAAAAATGTGTTCCATACATATCAACCAAATGTTGAACTGTATTTCTGGTTGACAAACAATGACATCATCAGTGTCTGTGGTTTGCAGAAAGACCCTGATGTTACTAGGTTTTCAAGTGGCTGCGCAGCTCTTAGTTTATGTCTTCTTATAATGTTTTTGCATCATTCCATCACATATTACAGTACAGACATGGGAGGATATACAATGGGATTCTCTTTCCAAATACTTTCTCCTCCCACATGCCCCGTACCATGACATGGGCATGAACGTGGCTTTGGGCCTAAATATGACCAGAAGTTGGCAAAACACATTTACAAACATCTGCTGAAGCAATGAAGTTCTTTTAAATACTTCTTCTATACACATCTAGCACTGCCTTAGCAGGTCTTGGATGGCCAGTTTGGGTATCTATATTCTTATAATTCCTGGTGCAAGATGCATCAAACCTTGTACAGATCTGTGACAAAAAACTTGTGACAAAAACAAAGACAGAATGTGCATTCTTTTCTTTAGATTTATGAAGCTCTGCATACAAATGGTTCTGTTTTATATATTTCATTGTGCTATCATTCAATTTGTCACACTGCCACAAACATTCAGTCAGCTCTAAGCTCCAGAACCTGGACGAAGTAAAGAGAAATGGTATATGGAAAGTGAAAATGACACAATTTGACCACCTCGGTTGGTATCATATCTTCAGGAAAAGACTACCTGAATAAATATAAAGTGAAGCTTGAACTGCAGCTCTCATCCATTCATTTTGCAATAAACATATCAGGGATAGGATTTTTTCATTTGTATTCACAAGATCCCACATGAGAGACAAGAGATGGATGTGCTGCAGTGACACCATCACACTCTGCAGGAAACTACAGTGTATGAAGAATATTTCACACCTTTTGATCCCAGCTGCTTTCAAAGTGCCACTGATGCTTTTTCAAGTGTATATTGATATGTGGAAACTGCTTTTAATGACAACCCACAATCTGACATATGTAAACCCAAATCAGATTTTGGAAAGCATCAACAATGTGGAATGCTTACACCACCGATTCAAAAAGCCAGTTAATAAATTCAATATACAATTTCCCTGTTAAATCTCAGAGAACCTACTCGTGCATATCATGATAAGCATTAACATCTACTTCTATTCAAAATGTCCACAAATAATACATTTGTAAAATTCATAGTTATGCTTCCTATCAATTGTTTTCTTCAATTCAATATTGCAATATTTGTTTTGGAAAGTTTGATCTTATTTATGAATTATCAAACAAACAAACTCTTAAATCAGAAAAATAAACTGCTTATAATAATTAACATAATTCTAGCAATTTAAAATAAACACCTGGTTAATATTTGTTGTTCTAACTATGTTCAGCAGATGTATTGTCAAGTTTTAATAAGATACAATCTTGGTAATCATGTTGCTTTGGTGTCATTTGACTTGGAAACCACGTTCATGCCTCAGACATGTGAGCATGTGTCAGCCTGTCCGGCAGATACACACTCTGAGTCATGATTAGCTGTCGTCCAGTTGGGTGGAGAAAAGCTGGGCCTTTGTGGGAGGTTACCGCTTGCCACTGTCACATTTGGTACTTTGGGCATTTGCAGGTTGACACTTGGTAGAGTGCTAGTTATACTCCTGTGAAGAGAAACAGGATAAGAGGAAGCAGAAGGCAGAAGACAGAGATCCACAGCTGATGCATCAGCCCGAGAGGAAGTTACACCTGACTTTTCTTTAGCCCCTGCTAGCAGCCCTTGATCCGAACGTTACTCCAAGCAAACTATATGACGGAGTCCCGGCTGCATACCATGCGCTTATCCTGTTCTAACTGTATTATAAACTGCACTGGGAAACATATCACCAGACCTTTGGGTGGGGTCTGGAGGAACTCTGTTGTCCCACAAGGCAACACAGAGTAGAAATGGCAGAGTGGAAGATACTGTTACATATGGCATATTTACATATGTATACAAAACAGCACTTTTCTGTCGTCTGGGGTCGTGAGTGGGGAAGAGGTCAGAACTCCATTTGGGTCGTCACCCTCCTTCATCAGCGTTTCATTGATGGGCCCACGACGCCACCAGAGGGCTCAACGGCATCACCTGGTGTCCCAGGTGTGCTCCCGTCCTGCAGCCCAGTTGGAATCCTTCCTATTCATCCAAAACCAGTTGCTGCTTCTCTCAGCAGCCTCTGATAGCATCTTGACCATTTCCACGAAGCCCCAGACTCTTCAGCTGCAACCCTCCAACCTCTGCAGGGAGCAGCTTGGTAGACCAGCCACGTTGTTCTGCCTCGACTGCTATGTCTGCATACTTTTGCGTTCATACGCTTCACCAACGGCAACCCCGTCATTGTATTGTTAACAGAATGTACATACAGAACGGGTGTTTCACCAATGTAGAATATCCGGTTCCACAAGTTTTCTTTTCACGATGGATAGGCTGCTGGATTTGCTGGATTTGAACCTCATCCTTGCCCATGTTGTTGGCATGAAGCTTTTCCAGCAGACGCTTGGTGCATGGGATGATTGAGGTCAGGGTCATCATGTCATCCATGTATGCCCGAATAGGAGATAGGCGCTGTCCAGCCTTGAGACGTTCTCCTCCTACAACCCACTTGGAAGCTTGGATGATCACTAGCAGGGAGATGGTGCAACCTGCCATTATTCCCACTCGAATGATTGCCATGATGTTGTATATACTGTAGTTGAAATAAAGAATAGCAAATCTTAGAAGTGGTTCTCGACCAGGTTCGTGTTGTTCTTTGGCACCTGAATGAAGTCGAAGGCTGTCCAAATGAGAGAATGGGGGTCAGATCCAAAGGCATTGGCTTGGTCCAGGTATAAGACGTGCAGATCTCTTCCTTCCCTTTTTGCAGACCGGATTTGATGCCATATCATGCTCGTGTGTTCGAAGCATCCCAAGAAGCCTGGTACACCAGCCTTCTGTAGTGACGTGTCAATCAAGTGGTTTCAGGTAGATTGTCGACATCATAAACAATGCTAAATAAGATTTACCCTTCAACATTCAGTAGATTGATTGGCCGGAATTGTTCGATGTTCAAGGCATCTCTTTCCTTGGGGATCATCACTCCCCCTGCTCTTCGCCAAGCTTTTGGAATGGTGTTCTTCCCCCATTCCACCTTCATTTTCTTCCACAGAAACCGTAGAACATTGGGAGCATTTCTGAACAGCTGGTATGGAACTCGGTTTGGCCCAGGAGCTGAAGCTGCCTTCTTAACTGCCCTCTCAACCTCATTCCAGCGTGAGGGACTTTAATCCAACTGGTGTTCTGGCTGAGGTATTGGTGGCATGTCTGAAGGTATCTCCCTCCCCTCAAGTCTTTGGATGTCTGTGTATGTTGGTTTCAGGCGGTCCTCCAGCTACCTCTTTGGCAAAGTGACCCACTCTTTTCCTTTGTGAAAAGTCCTTTCACAAATCTGAAGGGATCCGTATCGAAGGAAGTTCTTGCCTTCTTCTTTTTCTTGCGTTGGGGTTCTAAGTTCTACGGTGCTTCACAGGCTTCACAGGTCGCCGTTTCAGATCTGCTTGTAGGAGGTCAATGCCCACTCTTTCTTCCAGTGAGGATTTTCTCCATTGCTTCCTCAAATCCCTTCCTTCTGAACCTTTCTGCCCCGTAGAAGTAGAGTAGATCGGAGATTTTCTCCGGTTCCTTCTCCAGTTTTCCTCTAAGTCCGCCCAGGATGTTGCTCAGGTGTGCATCAATTGTTGCCTACTCTATTTGCCTACTCTATTTGGCCACTTCACTTGAGGTCTGTGGCTTTGGATGTTCTTCTCTGAAGCAGGCTGTGACTGATTAGTAAGTAAGTAAGTAAGTAAAACTTTATTTGTATAGCACCTTTCATGACATGACATGCAGCTCAAAGTGCTTTACAGAGCGAGAATACAATTTCAGAAAATAAAAACAGAAGCATAAAACAACATTGAAACAACAGCACAGGGCAACACACTGAGGACATGGACAACAACACACTGAGGACATGGACAACAACACACTGAGGACATGGACAACAACACACTGATTTAAAAGCAACCAAAAAATAAAATCAGCTAAAAGCAAGAGTGAACAAGTGGGTCTTGATCTGTTCTTTAAAGCTCTCGACAGAGGCTGCCTGTCTCAGGTGTAGTGGCAGTTTATTCCATGTTCTCGGTCCGTAGCAGCAGAATGCTGCTTCACCGTGTTTTTTATATGTCATTGAAGGCACCTCGAGCAGGTCAGCACTTGAAGACCTGAGGGGTTTGGAACATATCTAAGCAGGCAGTCGTGTAGGTAGGAAGGTGCCAGACCATTTAGACATTTATAAACTAGTAAGAGAGTTTAAAATCAATCCTAAAAACAACTGGGAGCCGGTGTAGTGAAGCTGGAACTGGAGTAGTATGGAGTGTTTTTGTAGTTTTAGTTAAAGATAATGATGAAGAAGAGGAGGAGGGTGATGGAGTTTGGAGTCCTTCCTCAATGATCGACTCCTCTGTAGAGTTGACATCTATTTCCTCAGTCACCGCGGGGGCCGTGGC
>CAAKHC010002224.1:53204-114797 GCA_901007825.1 Macroramphosus scolopax | reverse complement strand
CACACGCACAAACACACACACAAACAGTGAGAGTGAATAAAAAGGTGAGACATGAACAGAAGGGTTCCCTATGCTCCACATAATTCTCTCCAAGAGGGTAATGAGTTGATCAAGGACATTTTTCTACTGTACAATCTCAGTTTAAACACTTTTAATACTGTGCTTTTAATACTGCAAGGAAATCCCTTTACTCTAGAGTAGTTTCTTTATTCCTACATACAGTAGTTGTTATGTCCTGTAAATACAATGGCAGTAAACTAACATGTATACTCCAATATTACAGTGATACCTGAATGATGACTTCCTCTTTGCACTGCTCCAGCACTCCACGCCTCAAGATCTCCGACTTCGGTAAGACCTAAGACACAGTGAGAATTAATACACAAGAACATCGTATGTTCAGACGGTAATGATGGTTGTGCTGCTGGACTGACCTTTACAGCAAAGGTTTTCTCTTTGAAAACATCCTGGACTTTCATGATGGGTCCAAGCGATCCTTTGGCTATGAAACCAAGAATCTGTGAGCACAGAAATACTGTTATTTCTCTCACTGCTGCACTTTAACATCTGCATTAGAGATCAACTCTGTTGAACAGTCTGACGTTGTGGTGCAGGTTACCTGGAAATGATCTCGTCCTGGAAATGTTCGGTGGGGGAACTCAGGCAGAAAAACAGAGATGAGAGCTGGAAGAGTCTTGTCCGTGCCTGGCTTGAGGACGGGCAGGTCGCTGTCCAGTCCGCCCGGCTGAGAGAACACAGCCGAGTGACCGAGCTGCCTGAGTCTGTGAGCCATGTCAACCTTCATGTTTGAGAGGAGGCCATGACTGAGTCGACGCCGAGTTGCTGCGACTGCCTCTCTCTACATTCAGTGGGGGAAGAAGATAATTGATATAATAAGGGAATCTTGGTGCATTTGATCAAGTATAATTATAAAAGGAACTATTGTACTTTTAATGTGTTTGGCAGCTGTGGTTATACGGCTAATTAACGTTCCTGGTAACTTAGCTCTTATAGAAAACGTTAGTTACGGTTAGTTTATTAGCAACATGTTTAGTTATAATTATGATTAGATTTGTTAAGGATCATTTCAGACAACAGTGCATGGTTGATTTTAGTAGCATAGCACATCCTTTTTTATCAAATCAATATAGTTATCCAATATATTATTATGTTCTTGTAAAATATTATTATTAAGTTTATTATGATGATGATTATTATTATCATTATTATTATTGTTATTAAGACATTCATATATATAGAATTAGCCCCTGCCAACTTTAATTTTCCTCTTGTGTTTTTAATTTGTGTTTCTTTTTTCTTTTTCTAAATAACATTCACTAATGCCACCACAGGGTCTCTGTATATTTTACATTTTTAGTACAAAACTGTTATTTATAACCGGGAACATTTTCACTGTGGTGCTGCTGTTTTCACTTGATGACATCACATTTTCTTTCACCACTGCTTATAGGAAATAAAATACAGTATTGCCTCGCTATTAATAATCAATTAATGAACCACTTATTGTCATAAAGATTTGGTATAACTGGATTCGATCACATGTGGAAGACAGAAACATGCATCTGTACACATCGTCATAACTATATTAGACTTCACTGTGATTATTACTGCGCACTACAAATACAAGTAATTCGTAAGTCCTGAGTCTTATTGTTGAACACAGTTAAAACCAATCGAGACGTGATTGTTCTTTTGTAATCAAACCGATGACAGCCATCCGGGTCATCAATGCCTCATAAGAACTCATCGATTAGTTTGTTTACAAGATTAATAAAACAAGGCGGCTGATCCTAAACAATCTGCATGTCACCGGATTTAAAAACATGCTGATCGCGAAGTGACGCTAACACCCTCGCGACAGAATATCTAATTAATTAATTCTCAGTTGTTTACACACACCAAGATGTAAACAATGGTTCACTAACCTTGCTGTTTTTACTGATGTCGCTGCCCATCACATCCTCACAGCCCGAACAAACAACCGAAGTATTTAAACCATCTCAGCTGAACATCTCGCTCCGGTTTAGTAGTTCTCTCCATCACAGCTCGTCCGCTCCATCAGCGCTCCACGTGTTTCTGGGAGAAGTGTTTGCAGCGGCTCACCCGGAGCGGGACGCGCTCCATTCCGCTCCAGTTAAAGCCGCCAGATCAATGTTCCATCATCCCTCTGTGACTCAGACCAGCCTCTGTATACAGATTATTCACAGCCATCCAAACCCCAAATAAACCAAACATGCAGACTAGGAACACTTTTATTGACAATAAAACAATGATAGAAACGATCATTTGCTTTGTGAAAAAGAGAGGAAATCAGTCAGAGGAGAAAACTGAAATGCAGTTTTTCATCTTTCTCAACAGAAATGTGACCAACACAAAAGGCTAAGCCGCACAGTTACACAAGGAGTCCAACAGAAACAACCGTGGTTAGAAAAATACTTTGCATAAAAAGTGCTTCAGTGTTAAAATTACAAAACATACTCTTTTACCATCAAACCAAGTGCCACATGTTACAACATACCTAAATGCTCTGTGTCTGATATATTGCACTGGGACAGCAAGCTGAAGGGATGCAGGCAGTCATGGGATGTCACAAGAAGCTGATACTTTGGTACTGAGTCAACGCCAAAACTCTGATAATGTGATGATACTTGTGTTCTTCGGTGCCCAAAATACCAAAAGTAACAAAGATGCTGCAAGTACTGAACATACAAGACAATAACATGAGGAAGTGCAGGGTGAAGAAAACCTGACATTCGTTTATGGAGACAAACTTTGTGCACAGCAGGTTTTCATTCAATTAAATCTATTTGAAAAATAATTATACTTATCTATTATTTTGGTATTAAATTTAGTATTAAGGTTGGTGTAAATGTGCAGACAGCTATCAAATTTCTGGTATTGTGACATCTCAATAAGATATAAAAGTAATATATAAAATAGTATATTGGTGGGAGAATTCGGGGTGACAGTCATTTAGCCATGTCATTTCCTCAAGCTTTAACAGATAAAACATATACTGATATACATATATATATTTATGGCATTTCAAAATCAAATGTATACAGCTGACAACATTGAAGAGGTTTATTCGAGGTGCTTTCAATTGACTTCTATTGAATCTAGCGCACTTAAACAAGTTGGACACACAGTGTTCCCGAGCCTGCGGGAAAAGGTGCTCTCAGTCTCGCATTTATAAAGGAAAACGAAACGGTAACAGTGAAGTGCTGGCTACAGAGACGTTTCCTCGCTACATGCAACAAAGCCGTCAATTTTTTGAAAGTTGCAGAGTGTGAAATTGAATAGCACACAAATAAACACAATTACTACATATTTGGTCAAAGTGTCACAGGTCCAGGTAATCCTGGAGCTGTCGGAGTGTCAGTTGTTGCCTGGATTCTGGCCATAAACGACTTCTGAGACACAGCAGGAGGTACATTTTCAAAAGCGAAACATTCAGCAGGATCATCTAATGTGTTAAAGTAACACTAAAACTATTTGAAATACGCCACCGCTTCCCTTTTTCATTGTGATTCTCGAAGCCAGTGACAATCTGACAGGCAGTCTGCGTGTTTCCTGATCCCCTTCACTGAGGGAGTGTGGCAGCTGCTGCAGGGCATCATCCAGTGAAGTTCTGTCCTGCCGTAAATGTAAGTGAGTTTCACTTGCGTCGACTGAAAATGCTCTTCTTGCTGTAGCTCTTGTCTGCAGTGCTGAGGCCGATGATGAGCCGTGCCTTCTCATCTTCCTCCTGCTGCTGCAGGCTGTTGTCCAACTTCCCTTCGGATGACTTCCCCCGCAGGTCTGAGCCTGAAGCAGGTTTCAGACGCAGCTTCTCCTTTATCATCTGAACACAAAAGACGTTTTTAATTTAGGTGAAAATGAACCAGTTTCTAGTGAGTCAATAGGAAATAGTGAACAAATAAAATAATTTCAAGCACAGTCTCTGCAGTGAAGAAAAACAGCTTAATCACATCTAAAATAACATACAACAATTAGGTGTCTGCCTTCAACACCAGCTTATTGTTGTGGCGAAACAGGACTCAAAGTCATTAATGATGATCACCTGCGCAACAAGTGCTTTCCGACTGTCTCTTTTCACAGCCATGGCAAAGTCCAGCCAGGTCCAGGTATTGTTATGGTACTCCAAACAGGGCAGAACCAGGTTCAGGTCCTTCCAGTCAACACTACTACTCTTTTCTCCCTGAGGAGAGGAGGAATAATAGAGTAAAACATTAGACTCATTATTCATTATAATAAACACATTGATGTTATTATATGGACATTAAAGCACAGAACTCACCTTATAGCTGACACAGAGGGGCACTTGGGGGATCTTGATGTAGATGAAGGAGTTGTTCATAGCAGCTCTCTCTTTCATCTTATCAATGTCATCAACAGGATGCTGGAGGGAGAAATTATACCAAGCGATCACATTTCTTTCTATTGTTTTTCTGAACCTCATAGAAAAATCAATCAAAAATGATCAATACCTCTGGAGCTTTTCTGAACGACCTCCTGACCCCGGCAGTGCGGTTCAGTCCCTGGGCAACCCCTTTGCTGGGGCCCATTGCACCCATGGTGTCCTCTGATGACTGCCGAGTCTTGACAGGGATACCTGTAAAACGGAGCACAACATCATCACCACTGTGACCCCCGGGTGACTCTGCACCCTACACCTTATACTCCCACCGAGTTTCGTGCATGAAGACACACACACCTCAAGGTCATATCAAATTGACAGAGCCTTTTAATAGCTCAGAGAGATGACATAACACAGTAACTGGCTATTTAATACGACACACGCGGCTTGCAGAGAAAATGGAAACCATTATTGATTGGGTAGATGCAATAGATTGCAGGTTGGTAAGCTCAGAAGAGAGAAGAGTGCTGCTCAGCTTACAGCGGTCATATTTCCATTGTTGAACAAAACCTACCAGTGGTAACCAATCTGAACTTGTCTTCCTCATCAGTGACCTCTTCCTCCTCTACGTTTCTTCCTGGGAAGAAAAATCCCATCATTCTCTTGAAGAACTGGTACATCAGCTGGATGGTGAGAGGCACCACGTTCACCTGGTGACGGAAACATTTGGTTTTGTAAAAATATCCAACAAAAACACAAATGAAATGATTCAGTTAAAGCAGTTACATGATATTCTTCACCTCAAAGTGTTCCTTGACAGAGATCCCACCCACAGGGGGGCGCACTTTACTGAAGATGCGCAAAGCAAACTGTCGCCCTGATTGGCAGACGCGCTGAGGACGAAGCACCACCTATTCAGAAAAAATTGTGTTTAATCTTCAGCTACATCAAAAGATGAAAGTCAAGTGTGAGTCCTGGTTCTAGTTTGATGTCATATTGAGTCATACTTTGATAATAAACACAAACAACTCATGATTTACATTACTTCAGGTTTAAGTGCAGTCGTAATGAGTCACACATGCATCACTGAATGATGACAGGGCATGCAACACTGAACAGGAAACCGAAGAGCCACTGAGTGATCCATCTAGACAAACAAGATGGAGTCAACACACAATAGTCTTCACCAGCAGTGTACCTACCCTCACACGCTGCAGAGGAAACCAAGCAGAGAACCATGAATAGTGCTAATCAAGACCCTGTGCTTAGATATTAACAAGTCCCACAATACTATAAAGCATATCAGTTGAAACAGAGTATTATCAAATGAAAGCAATGATGAACTAAAAATATATATATATATATATATATATATATTTTTTTTTACCTTGTATGTCGCATTTGGCAGGAGATTGTTCATTGAGAACCACCCTAACTCCAAAAGATGCTCTGCTGTGTCGTCAGACCTGTTCAGCTGTGGGGAAAAGACATTCAAAGAGTGGTTAACATCCAGCAGAGATGATGTCCAATATTGGAGAAGATAGGAAACCCTCTCTTTACTTTCAATTGTTTACATATTTAACAGCAGTATATGTTACATATTCCTGTTGTCCCTGATAGTTTCTGAAAAAGAAAACAATGCTGGAAAGTAAATGTTACAGAAGAAGAACTGCTTTTCCATGCCTGGATGAACTCCAGATGGTTGTTATTGATTGCCGTGCTTACCTTGCTGTACATGAATCTCTGCAGCTCGAGCTCAGCAATGCCAAGCTGGCCGTCCTCTTCAGTCAAACACCAGCGAGCCTGTGCAAAGTAGATCTCTGTCCTCCTCACCACACTCACGTCCTCCGGAGGCTTCCGCAGCTCCAGCTTGTTTGCCCGTTGCAGCTGAAAATCCTTAAAACATCTGAAAGAGAAATCAGTTTTAATCTTATTGCCTTATCTTTGCAGTACTGGATGTGAATAAGTGCGGATGTGAGACCTGATGAGGATGTTGAGCTCTTCGCTCTTCATCTGCATGTCATTTTTCTCCTGGTTCAGCTGGTTCTGCAGTCTTGTGTTGATCTCATTTAATTCATCACTACTGACTTCCTCAGGCTGTGCCTGCATGATGATGACAGAAGCATGTGATTGACTGAATCAATGCAGGTAGGATTTGTTACAGTGCTAACAAGCTAACCCCCATGCCTCATAATACATCTTTCTTCTTTCCAGAGACTACAGTGTGTCAGTGTAGTGTGAAGTAGCCCGACTGTACCAGAGGCCCTAGGGTGTGCCATACTGTACTGCTGCAGCGGCCCAGACCAGCCACCATACATAGGAAACATTATTTTGCCACCATAGGGGAGTATTGGAACATAAATCAACTGTTAATTTGAGAGGTTCACCTTCTGGCTCTTACTAAGAAAGTAAGCTTATTCTTTGTTTCTTACAATTCAGGTGGACTTTCTGGTGATAAGTTGCCCCATATTGGTTGGTGGGCAAGAGCTAGCATGTTCAGATCAGTTACAAATTGTACCTTTAAGCAAAGGATCAGTTATGCCTGTTTAATGTCCGACTGCACATGGACATTGACCTTATATTAAAGGCAACTTATGGAGTAAATTACACAGTGATCAGTGTGGCACAGCCAACTCACCCTGATGTTGGAGTAAATCTGTTTTTCTAGACGTCTAATTTGGGCAAGGTGTTGCCTGACTGCCTCCTGAAGATGTAAGATGCTGCTGCGCTGCTCCTCAGGGTTACTAGAAATTTCCAGCTGGAAACGCACCCGCTGCTTTTTCTCACTGTGCTCCTAAAAACAGTACATGGAGGATGAAAGCCCAGAAAAAGAAAAGGTGAAGCATAAGTAAGAAAATGGAAATATTTAGTAGGCTGGTCTGAAAGAGGGAACCTTTGTCCAGCTGATACAGCTGCCTACCTTGCGTCTGGGCTCCACATGTAACAACAGGTTGTTAACGATATCCAGGATCATAGCGTACTGAACAGGGTTGGTGGATATCTCAAGGTCATGGTGAATGAGAGTGAAGGTGTCCACAGCCCCTAAGACATGATCATAAAACTCTTTAGGGTTCATTCATTTCAACCTGGTGTAAAATAATCAAATCTCTATTCCTTTAACTCATTTGTGCAAAGGTTTATGATGCAGAATCTGTATTTGAGCAAACATACCAGCCTGTTTTTTCAGTAGGTCTTCTTTCTCATGATTATTCCTCAGCTCTGGTGGTTTAATCTGTGTGGCCAGCTCTGGGTTGATGTCGTGACTGTAACTGATGTAGTGCATTCGGCAGCTACAACGGGAGATGATGCGTTGAACTTGCTGGGACTCATTTACCTGGGCTGGCTGGTTCCAGTCTGTACAGACAGAGAAAAGAAAATTCTATTGATCTTGTAAGTAATTATCTCTTTGAAGATATACACTCATTAACAGAAGGGCATTGGGAAACATTAGGAGGCAAAATATTTGTTGATACATACTGTGGTACATGCAACATATATCACATACAGCTGTGGAGGCAATGTTGTCAGTGTCTTTCAGATTGGGAGACTAAGAGGTTTTTAAGTGGTGTGTGAATCCTGTGTGTGACCAGTACTGTACCTGTAGTGGTGCTGACCATTCCTCCCACAGCCTGACCGCTCTCCATCAGCTCCAGCACTGAGTCGAGGTTCCGCTGCCTGTGCTCCTCTATGTTTTTCACCTTAACATAAAACAATGAAAATGCTGAGAACAAATCAGAGTTTGTGATGTTGTTTTTAATGACGGGAGGCCGATACCATAACTTGTCTGACATATCAGTCTGAAATCTTAGCATACCATAAATGTAGCACATTTGATTCACTGTGGATTAACAGTAATTACTTTCCATTGTTTGGTAATGTATTGCTCCTATTTTTGGCCCTATAAGACATCCTGATGTGAGTAACCAGTGAGAGCTATGCCTACCTCCAGCCACAACTGCCTGTCCTCTTGCTCAGATGGGTTGGGCTCCATGGTGGCAAAGTACTGCATGCCATCCAGCAGACAAGTCCAGGTAGTCTTCTGCTTCAGGGTGTCATTGTACCAGGCAGGGTGGTGCTCACACTGGAGCAACTGAGCCTTGGCTGCAGACACCAAAACACAGCCTGCCGTCTCTGTGCCACGCAACACCATCTGGGTAAAGCAAAGCAGGATTCAAACACTGAGCCACCTAGATAAACAATTCTTACTAATTACGATAATATGATTGCGATTATCAATGCAGTTACCTGGCAGTTAACCAACTCGATAAACCAGTTGCGGTTATACACATCATCAGTCTGACAGGCTGCGATGCCACAGAGCTGGTCACTGACACCAGATTCCTCCTCTGAAAATACCACAAACTTGTCGGTTTCCTCAATGAGTTTCTGGAGCATTGATGTTCCTGTAGAGGGGAAAACAAGGAAAGACGTTAGTTGAACTTCAAGAACTTGTCTTTTCTTACAGGCCACATTAGTAAAGCAGATTCCTCACCTTCATGTTGACCTTTTTCTGCTCGACTGAGAGTGGGTGCAACTGGCGTGGCCGGGGCAGAGGTGGGAGAGTAGTTGGAAGGACAACGCCTGAGCTTTTTGGCCTGCAGCTGTGTGTCGATTCTCAGACCCTTCAAGGCTTCAGTGGAGAGGTTTCTCTTTAGTACAGAAGCTTTTTTATAACCATCATACAGTCCAAAAGCTATGTTCCTGTTAGTGGTGGTCCAGGAAGCACGCAGGTCAACCAGGCGCAGTTTGTGAGTGTAAGAAGCGTTGGTTTCATCCTTCTGGCTCACATCCTGTCAAAAAAATAAAATCATGATTATACACAACACCAAAGGGAAAATACAGACTTGTGCTCATTCAGCATTGTGTCTTTACCTCTTCCATGCGGTTGCTCTGTCGCTGATAACTGAGGGAAGACAGGCTGACCAGATGAGTCTTCTTCACCTGAGCATTAGTCTGGTGGTCAGCTGTCTCATCCCAAGTGGAGGCCATCAGGTGAACTGTAACCTGTGAGAGCTCACTAACCATCTGAGTCACATTCCATTCAGAGATCAGCCTCCTCATTACAGTACCAGCTGTCAGAACAAACAAATACACAGATGCATCTGCATAAAACACCAACTCCTGTGCTATTTGGGGTAATGTATGGATAATTTGTCAAGTAGTATCATGTGAATGCCTGTACCCTGTGGAATAAGTCTCTGTGCCCCTCTAGTGAAGACATGACCTTTGCTGCACTCCACTTGGATTCCTCTTTGCTGGGCAAAGGAGGCCCAGTAATGCACCTAAAGCACACAATATTTAAAGAAGCAACCAAGGACATGGTTGCACATTGCCAAAATAACTACAGCTTTCATGGTTGAAATGTGAAACTGATTTTTAAGTGGATTATTGCTATAAGGCAGCACTGGAACACACTTACTTGTAGTTGTGGGAAGGCAGCTGTGTAGGACATCTGTTTGTAATGCTGACCCAGTTTCTTGCGGACTGGCTTGAGGCTGTGGAAGAGCTTGCCTCTGCAGATTGGTCGAGATACACTTGTCCAGGTTGCCCAAAAGTTCTGCATCCAGCGCAACGTGCTGCTGTACAGCAGGATTGTGGGCTGGGGAGATTCTAAAAAAAGAAAAAAGTGTTTTCTTCAGCAAAATACAAATTAAATGTTGGTCTCATATAAAGTGGTATTTAAAACGTTTTGCATTAATGCACCCACCTATGCCACAGGGCTGGTTAAGGTCCATGGTGATGGAGAGGTTGAGATTCTCAGAGCGAAAAGCTCTATAGGAGTCATGAGGCTGTCCTGAGGTCAATTCTGCAATGTTCTCTGCGCAGCAGAGCATTACAGCATGGTGGTCATGGGGGTTGCCATGGCAAAGCCATTGAAGGTCAAGGGTCATACACAGATTGGGAAGGTGTAGAAAACAGATATCATCATACCTAGTATGGAGAAAAGAAACTTGTATTACTGGGCAGATCTCTACAATTACAGTTGCATTCAACCACTAATTTGATGTGTCATGCCCTCACTCACTTTGATGCTGTCCTGACATTTACATTCAAGTCTCCTTTGTAAGCAAATTGTCCAGGGTTCCAGTCAAAGTTCAACGTATTCCACTCCCAATGCAAGTTTTCTGTCGTGTTGTAAGGGTCCTGTAACAATGCATTTTCATCTTCATGTTAGTCTGGGACATAGCTCAGCTAACCAATTCACCTCACTCAATAAAGTGAGGAATGCAGGAAGTGGGATCAAACTTTAAATCCAACTGATTTAAGCTGATATAAACATTATGGGTAACATGCATAACTTTTCTTTGACTCTTCATGAATATATCTGCTTGTGATTAACAAAAAACTATTATTATTACAAAAGTGTTTTACCTCTGTAGCTAGCTGATGAAGATTAGCTTGATCAATGTCCATAACCCAGCGTCCATGCAGCAAGAGACGACTTTTGTCCCACCATGCCAGAAGAGGTGAGGAATCAACTGTGGGTTTGGTGAGTAGGTCAACCGACTGACCAATTAAAGTCCATGCAGGGTCCCAACATGGCCCCCAAACGATTGTGTAGAGGTAAATAGTAGCTGAAAAGAGATATTAAATATTATATTATTTCACAGATAAACAATATGGACAGCAGCTACAACAGACATATATAATATACAATACAGGCTCCATCTATTTAATGTTATGTACAATATTTGAATTGTTTCTTCAATTGTTTTGTTTGTTTTTGTGACTGGTCTGGTATAATGAACAGCTGGATACAAGACATGAAATATGAAGTTCCAGATGTCCGGCTATTAAACAGGTAGAGGATTGGATACTGAATTATACCCATAACTCACATTTAAAGTCATAGTAGAACTTGAGTGGTGGCATATTCCTGTTGACCCGAACATCTCCCCATGGTGGACCAAGTGGAACAATCTCTTCCCGATGAGCCCTGGCCAGTCCATCCTGCTCAGTTCCAATTAGACGCCCTGACAGCTCCCATTCCCGGATCTCAAACAGGTAGCGAGGGTAGTCCCGAATTCTCACTGGCACAGCAGACAAGAGTGAATTAGTTATGTGCTTGCAAATATAACCTTAAAGTTTTAATTACATTGCATTTCAATTAAATCTCACTGAGCTCCTGCTTTAAATAAAATGTATTTGCAACTAACCCAAAAATGCAGCCAGTTTAAACTTGACAGCGCGGCACCACTGGACCACCAGAGGGAGTCCATCCCTGGGGAAGGGACTGATCTCATCAATGTCCCTTAAGTGCTCTATCACCCTTTCTGGCCCATGCAGAGATTGGTCGGCCAGGACTACAAGTTCCAGGTCTGACACTGTCCATGTCAACAGTGACTTCCTCATGGGTGTGTTGGCATAGAGGCGCCGTGAGCGTTGAATGTAGATCTCAATGTGCTTTTTCTCCAGTGTACTATACAGCTCTTCAATCTTCCTGGCAGGCAGAAGTTCTCCATGCTGCTTCCGAAGATCCGCCACCTTCTTATCTAGAAGCTGCAGACGCTTTGCACTTTCCTTGTTCTCATCCTTCATCAGCTCATAGTTGTCTCTGAGCTTTATTTCAAAGATGTCGTCCAGGAAGACAAATGAGAACTGACTGATTTTGAACACAAGGTCAGGAGGCAGATGCTGGACTGCAGTTGCCTGGCTTGCAGAGCCATGCAGAGACTTCAACCACTTCTGCACACTGATGGCCATGTCAAAGGTATTTGAGAAGTTGTACTGGTAAGGGAACTCTACAGCCATCAATGGGCAAGTGAGAACCCAGACACGGTTTTGAGGAGTAGTAATGAAGGGGAACATGTCTCTATGCAGCTGCATTTCAGACAGCTCTGCGTGTGTCTCCACAACCAAGTCATTAAAGGTGACAATGTTGTTGCCATCAAAGTTGAAAATCAGGTTGGGGGAGAGCATGTGCATAGATCCAGCCTGCTTGGAGACTGAAAGGGCTTCTGTGTGAAGAAGAATATAGTTCTGTTCACTAACATGGAAAGTTAAACGAGTGCAACCGAGCTTGACATGCACACATAACCCGCCATTCTGTCCGGAAATTATTTCCTTCTCGGCAGGTTTATCATGGCAGTCCTCTTCACGCTCTCTACAAAGCATTAGCCAACAACCCTGAGCTTCAGTCATGTGCTGATATAAGATCATGTGGTCTGGTGGTGTCCACTTGACAGCCAGCTCCCCTTCACATTGAACCTGGTTGAGAAATTAAAATATGTGTAAACCATTCAAATGTTATTAATACAGCTACAATATCCACACACAAGAGAAATAAACCTTATAGAGATGAGATTACCTGTAATGTGTGGGTGGTGATGCAGTAACAGATGGTTATCGAAGTGAGTTTGAGCACAGGGTTGGGGGTTTGAGAGGCGGGGCAACACGTTTCCATGCTCTCAGTGATTGTCTTGACAGCAGACAAGCTAACCCCCTGCAGAGACACCCTGGAGCTCTCTGCAGAGCTCAGGACTCTGACAGTATTCAACCGCAAAGACACAGCTCCTAGAAGAAAAAACAAGTAGATCAAATAAAGATGAAAAGTGGCATTTAAAAGAGGAAAGACCAACACTGGGTTGCTCCAGCTTTGCATAGGTTGAAACGTAACCTGGTTTGAAATCAATAACTCGATCGTAATGTTAAGATGGACTTTACATCGGAACTTATGATCAACCCTATGCTCTTGCTACAAACAGGCAATGTTTATTTAGTCTTCAGGCGGTTTAAAAAGTTGACCTACCTGCCAGATTAGAGACTGTGAATACATTCACATCCTCCAGACAAAAGTCCAGCTTGAACAGAAGGTGTAGCTGTGAGGGTGGTGGTGGTTGTACAGTATCGTCACTGGGGGGAGACACTGAGGCCAAATCTGACAACTGTGGCCTGGTGTCGTGAGGAACATAGATGAGGGACAGCAGACGTGACAGACACATAGCACAGGTCTCTGAAAGCTCCACTTGAAGTCCTTTCAGGGTGGATTCTACACTCATACTCGGTGACAGGCCACTCAACTCCATGTGAGGCCGATTCAACGTCCCCTGCAGGAATGATATTGAAAAAAAACAGGAACATGATGAATTCAGACTGCCAATAAACTTTCTCAACCTGAAACATGTCTTGAATTACCAAGCTTGATATTTTTTGTATTAGGAATAGTGTTGAGACCAAAACTGTGACTTTGATGTTTAACACAACAGTTGCTGTTAAATTGTTAATATTGCTCTTAAATGTCTCATCACCTCAACGTTGGAAAACGTTTGCTCGTCACAAAATATCGTTTTACTCATATTTAAGGGCATAATGTGCCAATATCGATCACAGTAATATCTTTTACAGATGTGCTTTTTGGTGTCCATGGGCTTAGTCATCTGTGTACGCGGTTCAGCTGCTTTGCTGAGAAGCAGAGAACAGATAAGCAAGAGCACTTTGCAGCTGTGCCTCTTGTTTTGTCACCACGAAAGCTGCAGCCAGAAGGGGAAAGTGGAAGCAGTGCACTGCGCAGGCATAGTACGGTTTTTACAGGGGGGCTATTGCAATACTTATATATTATATAATGTGCAAGACTAGTTACGAAGCTGTAAACCTGTTAAAAAATCCTGACATGAAAAAAATTTGACAGGGCTGAAGGTGTTCATGTTGTAGCTGTCTTTAGTACATGTGACCTCAAACATACTTGATGACATTTTTAAAAGATAAAATTGCTGTTTTACATACAAAAAGACTGTTTCTCAATGTGTCCTAATAATTTGTGCCTACCTGAAGACTGAAGGAGTCTAGAATTAGCGCTTCTCCCCACACATGTTTGCCAGCAGGGTGGGGTGCTTGTTGGATATGGGACCCTTGACCAACTCTCCACCAGAAGTTGTCAAGGGTCAGTGAGGCACGTTGGTGCACATTCGAGGACTCCGCGCTCTCTTCAACGTTTATGTCTAGCCGATGCTGCAGTTCTACAAATGCAAGGAGCACGGATAACAAGAAAGCATTATTTTGAAGAAACAGATTTCAACTTTCTGTTATACAGTGATTTACATGATGATTTACATTGTAAAGCCTACATGAAAAGAAGTTAATGTGTAACACTAAAAATGTACTCTAAGGAAAGATCTTATCTAATCTAGCTTGGAATGTTTGGAAAGGTTAATGAAAGAGTTGCATACAGAATAAAACTATGAGGATGTATTTGTTGTACCTTCAGTAAAGGATTTACTAGAGTAAAGTAATACCTGGCTCTTCCTCTTACAACAGTATATAGAGGGTATAGGAAAAATGCCCTAGTTTTGCAATGTAGCAATCACATCACATGACGCTCACCTGCCTTTTTCATACTGATATTTGCGCATGTGCAGCATGTGAAAGACCTGTAGTACCTGCACTCGCAGAGATGAAGCCAAGAGCGAAAGGTGTTGTGTCTCCCAGCTGTACAGAGACATTAATGTTGGACACACAGGAGGTGATCATCACAGGGGCATCTAGGTGAGGGAGGCGCCTGAGGAAAAGGAGGGGGGGCAAAAAATCTAATGGACTACGCAAAAAAATGTCATGGAAGAACAGAATGAGTGATGCACAAAGACATGGATAAAGCAAAGGAAATAGTAAAAGGTAACAGATTATTATCACTGCAGGGAAAACCCCAATCATAGAAGTCAATACATGCTTGTTAAAGTCAATACATGGTGAAACTCCCCAGCCCAAGTTCATTGAATTATAGTATAATGAACTGCTACTCAGTAAAAAACACAGATTCTTCCTACTGCAACTTGCCTTTTTCTATGTGCTCCTTTCCTGTGGATTAGTTCTCCCCACGGAAGTAGATTTAACCAATGGGAGAACTCCTGGTGGCGGTAGTGGATGATGCAAGTGTTGACTGTGAATGACCCTGAGATGTCAATTGATGTAACCTACAGAAAAAACAGATTAATCAATTCAATAATGACTCAGAGAGTTCAACACAATGAACAATATAGCAACTTCCTGACCTGCAGGGCTGTCTTGAGGGTATTCACACAGAGGATTCTCTGTCTACTTTGGGAGAGGAGAAGTCCATCTGCCAGTAAAATAAACATGTTATACAAGGCTTTTGCCTGCATTCAAATCTCTCTGTATTGCGGCAGGCACCCAGCTGCCCACTGACCTTCTAGATGGAGCTCCAGGCTGCTCTGGGGAAAGCTCAACTCTGGGGTGAAGCTTTTAAGGGGAAGCTGCTCTCCGTCACGTCCATAGCAGACCTTTAAAGACTTCAGAGTCCAGTTCAGGTGTCTGTCCAGATGGGGAAAACGGTAATGATATCTTTATGGAAATGATTCAATCAGAACTGAATGCAGATAGTAGAATGTTGACTCACCGTTTTTGGCTGTGCATAGACAGGGTCACATTTGTATTATCAAATTCCACATTGACCTTGTGCGGAATAAGCTGGTGAAACTGATCCACAGCTTCAGTTTGGATGAATTCAGTGTTTTCCCACTCTGAAAGGAAAAAGGCATTTTTAATAAATTAACCTTAATCAGTTTCATTTTAGGAACTAGAGGAAGCAAAACTGCGAACCTAAACGGTCTTTGTGCTACTATTTATACATAAAAAAATTCTTTGAAAATAACCCTGAGATTGATAATTACCATCACTAGCTTGTTTTTTTTTACATTTCATGGACTATACCTTCTGTTTCTTCACCACATGCATCTTGAATTCTGTTTTTGTGAGACACAGGCAGCAGGATTTGGCTGAGGAACAGGCCCTCGTGCAGCTCTGCTGTAAGTGTCCTCACGCACAGGGTTAGAAAACCGGGCGTCATCTCAGGTAGGCTCACATCTCCAGAGAGTAACAGGTTAAGAGCCACTTCAGCCAGACATATGTCCTACAATGGAGAATACGTTAAGCACACACATTCAATCACAAGTGTCCATCTATGTGAAAATAGACAAACTCACCAACTGGCTATTTTTCAGCACTTTACCACTTAGCTGCCCAACTGAGAAGTCCCACGCCAACCTGCAAAGAATGTGAAATCATAACTTTGCAAAATGTTTCATGATCTGACAAGTCTTCTCAGTGTATTCTTATTAATTGTTCAATCAGTTCACTTGCGGATAGAAGGAACATAGAGACAGGGATGGTTACCTCTTATTCTGGTGGTCAAGTAACAAACTAATTCCTGTGATAGTCATGTGCCACAGAGACTCTGTCATTGCTAGGTTCAGTACCATCACGTTGATCGAACTGACGTGGAATGACAGCAGCTGAAAAAACAGGATAGGAAGTGAGATATTGTCAACAAACCAGTCCCGAGAGAAGATGTAACCTATTCTGAGGATCCATACTTGTGACAGAAAGCGAAGTGTAGTAGGGCTGACTGAAATCTTCCCGGATTTTTTTCCATGGCTCCTTTTCAGCAAAGGTCCCACGGGTGCTTGCAAGTCAAACCTAACTCTAGTTTCACCAACACACAATGCCAGGTATCTCCTATGAACACAAACACACAGAAAATAGCATATTTGGTGCATTTATATGGCATCTTTCTAACTTAATGGTACTCAAAATGCTTTAGAAGTTGCCCTATCAACACAATCACACACACAGACACAGACACAGACATACACTAATGGCACAGGCTGTCATTCAAGCTGTCAAGCAGCTCTTAAGAAGCAATTAGGGGTTATGCGTCTTGCTGAAGGACACTGGAGGAGACTGGGATTGAGCCACTAACCCACCGCTTACTAGACGGCCACACTTGCCGTACCCATAGGTAACTGCTCCAAATATGTGCACACACATATACTGTATATATATTGAGTATTTTCATATGCAAACGTTTGGCCTCTATGACAAATCAGCTTAAGGCTTTTATGTAAAACAAGCAAATTGTCAATACATATGATAACTTACGGCAAATCCTGGTTTAGAAGTTTACTTGAAATCCATATTCTGTCAATTTCCTGAATGAGTGAAAAAAGGGAGTCACTGTTATGGCCAGCTAAAGAAAAGGTTAGTATTCTTCATATGTTTGGCCATTACAGAGCCAAACTTAAGTGGGAGTTCTTGTGTTTCTTCTAAGTAAATGTCATATGAACACAAGGTGTCTTACCAGGGTATGCTGGGGGTGAAACTGGATACTAACTCCTTGGACAGAAAACAGCCCGACTGATTTGATCTTTAGATCTGCATTCAGTGCATTCTGGAAGAGTCTCACAGCCAAGGTGTTTATGAGCCACCTAAAAGCAAAAGGAATCAAACAGAAAACATCAGCTGAATCTTGGGTGCAATATATGTTGTGTTGTGTTGTGTTTCACTAACGCAAATGATGTTGGTAATCACGGTACACATTTCTTACCGGAAAATGACACATGTCAACAAAATCCCCAGCAGCAGAATTAGAAGAAAGGACATCAACAAGAGAGACATCGTGTCCCAAGTTGTTCACACCCAAATTGTGGACATGAGGCCCTGCTATCAGCTGCTGTCAAAGAGGAAGAGATATGAGTTGACGTTACTTCAGCTTCAGGTTACCTTCAGGTGTTTCTAGCACAGGGTGAAGTAACTGACTGGTTGTTCGGAAGTTTAACCAAAGAGTTATCAATCAATGTAACTGTCAGAGGCAAAATGTACAAAGCAAACTCATAAATGTTAAATTTGCTTTTCAGCTAACGGTCACAGTTAGCCTGTCATTGCTAGCATTGCTAATTAACTAACGTTACAGTGTAGTTACGATTTGAACATGAAATAGCACGTAATTAGCTTAACTGTACATCTAACAATCTGCACATACTTTACCTGAATCTACTCCATGTAAACTAACTCGCGACATAGCCACCCATTGGTATGCATTTGCATCGGTAGCCCGAACTAACCAACATGAAACAGTTAAGACATTTGCCGCCCTGTCACCCAAAAATCTGGAGCAAATCTGTGCTAAAAATTGTAGCATGCTAACGCTATGGCTAACAGATAGCATTGCTGACAGACGAGTGTACAGTTTAGCATTGGTCACAAGTATTAATTAATGTTTCGGGCCTACGTGCGCTCCGGCTACTTATTAAACCTACTTACCCTGTCATATGTATAGCATTACGTTTTCATTGCACAGCATAATTAAGCAAAGAGCGGTCTCTTTTGACAGTTGTAAACCTGCTCGGACAGAGTAAACACTCCCTCTTGTAGTCCAGCCTGCTCGCTCAGTGCTCACTCAGCTGGCAGGCAGCGACGTGCAGCCAACTATTGCGACGGGGGAACAGCTGGAACACCACCAGTAGTACCATTCAGGCAAATATTAACTATTGAACTTGTATTTGGAACTAGGTCAAACAGAAAATAAAAATCTTGTTTACGAATGTGAGAAGATAGAAGATATTTTATTTACATTTAGCAATTTTTCAAATACAACAATGCCATAAACATCGTACAAAACATTCAAGTACAATATCAACAACAATGGGCCATGTATAGTTGTCTCATGCTGTTATTGTCATACTGCAGAGAAATGTTAGGGCTGGGTAATTAACAGTTACTCCAGTTTTGTCTGTCTGTCTTATTCCTCTAACCCTGTGCTGTGAGTATTTTAGTTTTTTCTAGGCATTGCCTGGTTGGTGTATAGGATTAGTAGTTTGTACTCACACAATACAAACAGGTTAATCCGCACTTTTCTTGCATACTTTTAAAAAATTGCGTCACATGAAATAAAAAAAAATCACTTATAAGTGGAAATAACGGAATCAAGTGGAATAAAGGTGCATCAAACTGAACAAGTTATCCTTATCGTAAGTGCTGTAAACACAACAGTGCTTCATACCAGGGATCCAGGCAAGGGATAGTTGATATTACAACAAGTTTGTACTACAGGGGTCTTGTACATCATCTCTTATGGACTGCTGAGAAATTTATTGTGCACAGCTTTTCCCACAGGCCACTTGTTCTCATGCAGCAGCTTTCTGTCTGTTGTGCTTGGCAAACCACTCGTTGCTTTTATCATCACCCATTGCCTTAAAAACAAGAACAAAAGTATACAGATAAGAGGCATGTGAATATCAAACATATGTTGCACATTTAATATTGAAAGTAAATAGTTGGGGCAACACCAACCTTATCAAGCAATTCATTTCCTTTGGGATCCAACATGGAGAGCTGCCGAAATGCTTCATCTCCCACAAAGCAAATCTCATGGCCATCCTAAAACAAACATTGTGCAGCTTATTTTTTCTATTGAGACTCAGTGATTGCAAACTTATTTCAGAAATGCACTTACTGGGTCAGCCAAAATAACCACTTCTACAGTGGCTTTTCCAGGAGTGTCCAGGCTGACTAAAGGTGTGAGAATTTTCTGATTTTCCTTCTTCATCAAGGCTTCTAGGTCCGGCAGCTGAGGAATGCAACAAACTACTGATTAAAATTATCATAATTATAATATTGGATTATAGTTATCTAGTTTTAACAAATACAGGGATGCATCCATTAAATAATACTTTACTTGATCCCGAGGGCATGCAAATGCTATTCTTCCAAATGCTGTTCCATGATCTACGGTCCCATTGACATCGTGAAGCTCCAGTTTACACTGCAAACAGAAACATTTAATGGGCACATGCACAGTTAAACATGTTACTGGTGCATCCACACAGAACATAAAACAAAAACTCATTAACTGTGTAGCCATTCATAAATTATTTTAGTTTATTTGAGCTAATTCTGAAAACAGAGAAACACTTATAGCATTATTTGACCTACTTTAGTGTCTCCAAATCCCATCAGCACTGTTTTCTTGTCCTCATTCTTTTCCATCACATTCATTCCCAAGAGTTTAGTCCAGTAGTGAATTGATCTCTGGAGGTCTGATACTCCGAGACAAACCTTCTGCACTGGGTCTGCAAACAGACAATCGAAGGCTAAAGGTTATGTTATCAGCAATAATAATAAGAACAGTGTAAAATACATAAATGCCTGCAATGGTTTGAGGGTTTGTGTTGAATAATAGCCCCCTTGCCTAGCTCTTTTCTATTCTAAAGTTATGCAACCGTTTTTTTTGTTAAATTAATCAACTATGCATTTTTACATTTATTGCAATACGGCTATAACACGTTAATAGAACCCATACGGATGTCTCAAATGTTCACTGACCATTCAGAATGTAATCAGCAACAGTTTTCATATTTATTTGTAAAGCACAAATGAAAAAAAAAACTTTGGTCACAGCTTGTAAAAGTTGAAGATTTGTCACGTTTCTCCTTTTTATATCATTGTTCAAAGAATAACTTTGGAACTTTAGAGTGAAGTTGATAGTAACAAGATATTTAACCATCCTGAGGTGAACCTGTGCAGGGACGTTTTTCTGACATTTGAAATGCAATAAAACAGGCAAATCAATGATGAAAATAATTGTTACCCGAAAACCAAGCAACTATTGACATTTGTGAGTCTGTAACTGACATGTTTTGTAGTTTTGATCAGTACTTGTGAACAAACCTATGTTAAATTTCTAAATTAAACTCTATTGAGCACTTGATAATGGATGGAAATTACATCTCTTCCAATCAGAAGCTAGTCTCAGAAAGCAAGTCATACAGAGGATCATAACACTCACCATGGGGAGGCTGCTCTTTGTCCACCAGGTAGAAGTTATACCCACCTGGAGCCTGTGTCAGGTACAGAGCTTCTCCCACCTGGGTGAGAGGCCAGCCTAGACGTTTAGCATTGCTGATTGCTTGGCTTGACTGCAGAGTGAGCCCCTAAAGTAACACATGGATGACAATTAACTTGTGCAAGGCTCGAGCCATATACTGTATATATATTAACATGGATACATATTGCCCTCTGTGGAGTTTCCAGATGACCTCTCACCTACCAAGAAGTCATTTCCAAGTTGATACTCTCCCACTCCATAATTGTATGTCAGTTCAGCTACAAAATGATCATCTTCTGGACCAAAGCCAACCATTGTCTTACTCCATTTTCCATCGTAGGGACTGGATAAAGGATAAAGAGTGACTGCAGAATTAGCATCGGAAATTTAACAGCTGTATATGTCAGAGTACAAAGTTCAGCCAGTTTGAAAAGTATCATATCTAACTTACCCATTACAAGTTGCTTTGCAGCCTTCATCAAACTCCTCGTGGCGTAAAACCTATTGTTAATAATTGGATGAAAACACGTTCATTAAAACACTCTAAGTTCTCAAACACATGACAAGGGAGCGATTAGTCGTCACATGTTCTGCAATTCTGTGGCTGAGGGATAATTAGAGATTCGTTCACTTCTGCTCATTTAATAAAGCACAAACACAATTACCTTCATGCCCAAAACATCCCGGTAAAATGTCGCTGTTTTGGTCCTGTCGCCAACTTTGAAAACGAAATGTAGAGCTCGTCTTAAAGCCATGATCATTGGCAGATGCTACGACGTTTGTTTTGCAATGCAGATAAATTGTGCAGGGTTGGATTAAGCGCCCTGGTCGATCGATTTTTCTGTCGTCGGTTTGTGGAAAGTAAACATACAAATCGCGGGCATTGATAGTATGATTAACTGTTTGGATTTTTTAATTGAATAATATAAAACGGGATTTATTTATTAAAAATGTAATGACTTTATTTATACAATAAAATACCACTATTTCAAATTACGGCCACCCCTTCTTACTTTCGTTAGTGGTTTCATCTACTATCTCGATTTCTCTCGCGAGACTTCTGTTCGGCAGCGGAAGAAAGTTTACAAGGGTGTAATTCTTGACGAAACAATTGTGAATGGTTGTAGCTGGTTAATAACTACATACTTGGCAACACATCCTCATGCAGTGCCGGTGTTATTTACGTTTCGCGGGAAAGTTACGTGAATATAGTACCGACGCTGCAAGCGGTGGCGGCGCTGTGTAGGTCAGCTAGCGTTTGTAGGACATCCCGCTAGACAAGAGAAGAAGAAACGGGGCGACATGGCATCTTACATGAAGAGCATGATAAGACTTCTGTCCTCGGAGCGAACTGCTTTACTGACAAGTGGAAACAGGTTAACAGTGGAATCTAAAAGGTATGTGCGTGGACTACGAAGGAGACCTGTCGGAGTGATACTTCCCGATAATGAGGCGGATAACATCACAAAACAGCCTCTAGCATCAGTGCTAAGGGAGAAGAAAGTCACATGTAGAGCAGAACACCCCGCAGAAAGGGACTTCGTGCAGAAGAAGAACAGCGTGCAGTCTTCTCAACCGTATGTTGCTGCAACAACAGGTGAAGTTGATGGACTCCGCTTCGAGAGGGCTTTACCTGGAGATAAGAGACTGGCGTAAGTACCTTAGTATATCATATAAGTCAGTCCTGGACGGACAGGGAAAATCATTGTACACTACTGCATCTTCCCATGCTTCAAACCCAATCCATGTCTGCACGTATGCTCCTGAAGTAAAGTTATGAATGTGACCTTTTATAGCTGTATGATACTATAACTGTCGGTGAGGTGTCTGTGCAATGTTAATGTTTATTGCACTATTTATACTCAGACTGTAATGTAAAGATTTAATGATGAAATTCACTGCATATTATTCAGTGTGTCTAAACAAAAACAAAAGAATGCATTCGCTTTACGCACGTTCAAATGGTCTGTAATCCACCTCTGCTCTCCGCTCACTTGTCCCACAGAAGGTTGGTGAGTGTTGCTCGTTCCAGGACCTTTCGGGAGCATCAGGGTAAAGTTCTTCTGGAAGGCAGGCGATTGATCTGTGATGCCCTAGATGCGGGTGCCAACCCACAGTTGGTGTTTTTCAGTACAGTGGATCGTCTGAGAGAGCTTCCTTTAGAAAAGCTGAAGAGAGCCACTCTAGTTAAAGTCAAATTTGAGGACATCAAGATATGGTCTGACCTTGTGGCCCCGCAGGGAGTAATAGGTAAAGGTCACATATGTTGTTTGTGTTGCATGATGAAACACAGATTCTGTGTTGTTGATTTTAACCATTGCTTCTGCAGCCATATTTTCCCGCCCCGACCCATCACGGCTGAACTTCATAGACACAGGACATTCAGTGCCGTTGTCCCTGATATGTGACAACATCCGGGACCCTGGCAACCTTGGGACTATTCTGCGTTCTGCTGCTGCTGCCGGGTGCCACAATGTGCTGCTCACCAAAGGTTTGCTCATGTTATAACTCAAACTCCACTCCTAGAAAATGTCTCTGCTCCTTTGCAACTCGTTTTTTTAAATCTTTTTATTCACACCAACAGGTTGCGTTGATGTTTGGGAGCCTAAAGTACTGCGAGCCGCGATGGGTGCCCATTTCCGTCAACCCATTTATCCCAGTTTGAACTGGGATGATATTGAAAACCATCTTCCAAAACCTGTGACTGTCTATGTGGGTGACAGCAGCATTGGGCCTGAAAGGAGTAAAGAACTTGAGGATAAATCGGCTGGTCTATCCCACAAACCCTCCAAGGCAGGAGACTATGGTTGGGTCAGCACAAAGCCTAATCGTGATAACAAGCATTATGAGGAATACGATTCCGATTCAGATTGTGAAGATGAAGCACTTTCACTCCCCAGAGTGGGCACCCAGTTGTACCATGAAACCTGGGCTCAGGGTCCAACTGCTGTTGTGATAGGTGGCGAGACACATGGTCTGAGTCTAGAAGCAGTCCAGCTGGTTGAGAAAACTGCAGGTCAGAGGCTTTTTATTCCCATCGTTCCTGTTATGGACAGCTTGAATTCAGCCATGGCTGCCAGTATCCTGCTGTTTGAGGGCAGGAAACAACTGTTAAACGTTATGCAAACTGCTAAAAGGAAACAGAAATCTAAGGTTGAGCATCGGTTTTCATGATCTCCCCCAGTACTGCATGTTAATGCACAGTACATGTGAATTCTGATATGCTATTTCCTTTCTACTCCATGTTCCAAAGATGTTCACTGTGCTTTCATCGATCACAAAGAAAAGCAGCAAATATTCATGTTTCTGAAGATTAAATGAGGAAAACATTTGGAATTTGCTTAAAAAACCCTGAAACAATTGATAATCAAAAATTCTAGCTGACTATTTGGTTGAGCTCTACTTTTTCTGTGTGTGTCTTTGTGTGTGTAGGCTTGAACGCCAATTAATATATGCTGTGTGAATAGTTAATGGCTCTCAATAAATGTTTGACTCGTACTTGAACCTGCTTAAAATGTTTTTTGGCCACTTTGGTGAAGCTGAATCAAGTTGTAGACACAACACAACACATTTTTTGAGTTGACTTTACCAACTTAATAGCAAAGTGTCTTATTTACACATCCAGCTGTTATTGAGCAACGTGATCCTAGATCATAGAAGACAGATTTACACTATCTTGTGTTGTAATGTCACTTGTGTCCTGAGGAGGAGGTAGTGAGTTACTAGCACAAAGGAGCCTTGGCCGTCCTGATAGCAGTGTCATGGTAACATCTTATTTCAGGGAAGCATCAACACAGCCACTGAAACAGAATAAACACCTGGGCTGTAACGATGTCAGGAGGTGCTGCAGTCTGGTCCTGAGCACAAACTTATAGCAGGTAACATTAGTGTCTAACTGCAATGACAGCTGTGTGTCGATTTAGTTTTTCTTTATAGCCTTTATCCACTTAGACCTCAGCGACTGTACATCACTACTCGGATAACACCTACATTTCTTTTAAAACATTTGAAACACTCATTGCTGCGATCGTTATAGACATAAAACAAAATCTGATGTAGTTATTTTAATTGCAAGATAACCTGACTGTGACCAGGATTTGGGTTTTTTATCTAAACACATTCATACAGCTCCTTTTGTCTCACTTACACCCACAAACTACCTTTAACTCCAGATAGAACAATTGTGACTGTGCTCTTCATCTGCAGCCACATTGTCCACGCAAATATACAGGAGTTTACACTTAGTGCTACAAAGTGTATATTGTAATACATTTCTATCCTACAAGAACAAAATATGCATACTGTCTACCATCACACTTTAAATGACTTTCTTGGAGCCTGTTTAGTATTTAAATACTTCTATCCGAGGCCCTGGTGAGTCAGTACATGATGTGTATTTACATATCCAAGAGCTAACGTTATTAATAGAACTTAGGAAGAACAGAACTTTGTGCTTGCCAGTGAATTTTTAATGGGTGTGAAGTCACGACTGAAGATACAACCTAGGAGTAACAGAATATAGGGATTTATACATTCAACACTTTTCAAATGTCGTTTTCGTGCCTTCAGAAATAACCTGGCCGGGTCATTAGGGGACCTTCACAGAAAGTCCTCGTAATGGCTTTGAGATGAGAACCACCATAAACACCTGGCTGGAGATGACGTTCACTCACATCATAACACTAAAGACACAGGGGTTACAAAACATCAGTCATTGCTCTGTCACAAGCAGCTGTATTGTGCTCTTTACTGTATGTGCACTGTTTTGTGTTTTTAAAGGGCCATAAAGGCTTACGGCTACATCCAACTGAGGTCTAGCACATTAAGTATACATGTGAGTTACAACTGCTGCAATCATTTGATCTAATCTTCATCATTTAATCTTTCTCATCATCATTCAGAAACCAATAGTAACAAGGAATAGCTGAATAAGTAGGTCCATTGGGTGTTTCTCTGGTTTTCTCTAGAGTTCAGAAATGCTACTAAGTAGAAAAAAAAAAACAAATACTTTTCTTGAGGCCAAAAAAAAACAACAGAATCATCATATATATTACTGTAGGGACTATAGTCAATGCAAGGCACCACAGGAGAAGGAGAGTACTCCATGAAAAGAGGAATATGTCTTAAAAATGTTAAAATGTCAGTAAAAAGTGTGACATCTCTCTAACAGTCTGACAGAGTCAGGAGGGAGAGAGGAGGCTGGGAGAGGTGAGAGGATGATGGAGTGAGTCCCATATAGTATGTCCAATTTAGACTTGGACTTCCTTTTTAGATGGGCTCTGGTTTGAGCTTTTCAGCCAGGAAGTCGCTGACAAATTGCTCCACTACGGACGGTGTGATCTCCTCCACGTCGCGCACGTACTTGGCACGGGCTGACATGTCCAGGATAGTGAGCAGAGGTGCTGCCTCTGGGAGGTTAGTGTAGTCCCGCAGGGAGTCGCTCATGTCATCCTGTGGTACACAGAGAAAAACACAATGAGGGATGTACTAGCAAAATGGTATTATTGATTACAACTGAGGTGGAAAAGAAACTTCTCAGTAAATCTTTCCCAGGGTTGCAGAGGTTTCATGTTATTTCCTGACACTATTGTGTGCGGGAGAACTGGTTCAAGCCGATTGACCAGTGGAAGAACAACTACGTCATCGCCGTCCTCAGTGTAAATCTGCCTGTCGGTGTTCATGATATATATTGAAACTGAGGGGGGATCATTTCCTTTTATTTCCCACATGGCATTTGAATTACCTTGACAAACATACAAATCAAACACGGGAAACTTTCCAGAAAAGCTAAATGGTTCATCGGTCTGCTGCTCGTCAGTTCTTGTAGAAGAAAACTAGGTCAGCATCCTTTACTTGAACTCCACTTATTGAAATTACCCAATTAAATTCAAAATATCAGGCACCGCCTTCATTAATGCACAGCTCTTGAATATATGTAACCGTCTTCCTGCAGGCATCCTGCCTAGAGAGACCACAGGGTCGGACATCCTGATGTGTGCAAAGACAGGAAGAAACCAGGTGGGGTCCAACAACATCTCTCACTTTTAAAGGCTGGCTTAACGACAGAATAGTGTGTGTGTGGGCGGGAGAGAGAACAAAACTTAACTTGCAAAGGAATATGTTTTAAACAGACTGCTGCTGGCGGGTACTCCCATGGTTTGCCTGAGGCTTGATGTCACCTTTCAACCTTTAACATGTCAGGATTACAACCCCTGTTACAATCCATTAGAAATGAATCACTACCAGGCAGGCAGGTTGAAACTTTCAAGCAAGCTTGAAAGAGCCAATCATTATTGAGACTGAATAATATAATGTGGTGATTTGTAATTCTAACGGGCGTGTCTCCGGGAATCCTTCCTTGGCAGAGATCCATTTTTTCTTTCACCACCTCTTTGAGTTAAGTGTTTTATTGTACAAGGTCACAAAGTTCACTTTTCAAATGTGAGATCACAGCTTCTATTAAGAGTCTCTCCGGTCCCACGACAGCCTGATCTGATTGCCGGTCAGCTAAGCTTCCTGGCTCAGATGGACAGTTGCAAAGATTGAAGATCATTTTCACATGTTAAAGATTATGTTGAAAATGAAGAACTAACTTGAAAAGGCCAGAGGGTGGCACTAAAACGACACTCTCTCCCTCTGATGTTAACACTGTTAGTTACTGGTTCATGTGTCCGTGTGAGTATTTTCAAAACAAAGCCAACGACAGAGCGACTCTGGATGGATTTCCTGCTACATACACTCAAGCATTCCCTCCTTCCAGGGCTCATTGTTGTGTCTTCCCTAGTCCCTTAAGTCCGCAGCTCTTCTTGCTAAATGCATCAAACCCCACAATCAGTTCCGACTTCCCTACGAGTAGCTTGGCTTTCTAAGAAGGGTACATGTGCCAAAAAGAAGTCTGTGACCTCCACTTTGCAAAACTGCTAACAGATGCTACAGATGAGTTGCACTGTGGTATTTTGTTGGAAGCATAACTTCTCCTGAGTGGAGCCTGTTTTATTCTGCGGCAAATCAATACTCCCGGATATAAACTGTCACTAATGATCAGTAAAATGCTGCTTGATTCTCATGCTACGAATAAAAGAAAAATAATAATTCTTGCATGCTCCCTTGCAGCCTTACTAGACTCAGATTATAGATCATCTGGGCACACAGTGTAAAGAAAACCACAAAGAAAGAATTCTGCAATCTGCCGCTGTGATATGAGGAGATATAATCTCTGCATCAGCCTCGCCTCCGCAGGAAGACATGCATCTTCTTTTGTGCGGATTTTCTGCTTGTGTAAACCGCTTCTTGAGAGGTGCCGCCATTCCAGAGGCCCTCCGCCCTTTGCAGCTCGGCTCGGAACAAAAAAAAGAAAGGCAAAAGGCCTCTCTGATTTAGCCGGCACTCACAGCCGTGATAAGGCTCAGCGTGTGTTTACCATGTGGAACCTGCTGGGCCATGCCGAGCTTATTCTGATTACTGATGCATTGTGACATTTCACAGGCAACAGCCATCTGACGAGGCCTGAACTGATAACAAATCTCTCCGCTGGCCACTGACCACACCTTTGATGTCTCGAGGAATAATCTTTAATACTTTCTTTTATCTAAAAAGAATATCCAGGGAGAAGACAAAAGGAGAGATAACCGGATATGAGAGGAGAGAGCAACATGGCTCTGTACTGCCTTTGCATGTCCGATAGCAACGCCGACACTACAACCTCCTGATACCAATCTGATACACTCTCTTTCCTCCATACTCAAACTGCGAAACAAATGTTCTACTCACCTAAAGGAAGAAATACATAGCCCGCAACATGCTGCTTCTTCTAATTCAAACCTGGGATCGCTCAGCACAATTCAAACATTAAATTGAAGTGTAACTTGCAAATTTTTAAATCTAAGCATTTGGATCTGACTGATACTGAGAATGTGTATCAGGTCGGCACATCCTGAGTAGAAAAGGACTATAACCAGAGATGTTGCAGTTCATCGTCAGAACCCTCAAACCCAGAACTCAAGGAACTCTTCATTTTCATCCCACATCCATTCATACTGCTGGGAGACCTGCTGAATATAAAAACATCTTAGCCTAGAGTTCACAGATGTGGGACAAATAGTCAAGGGATGAACGTCTCTTGAGCAACATGCGATATAAATTAGCTTTTTCAGAGAAGTATACAGATGAGGGATTTACATACGAAATCAGGTACGTCTCACATGTTCACAATGTTATAACAAGTTAGCACGATGACATTTGCCTAACAGCGGGAGACAGTACGGCCGAGGTTGATGGGAATGTCGTTATTTAATCAGGTTGTCATAAAAGGAAGTAACGTACACTTTTGAAATCTCGACCTGTCTATGATGCTAAATGAAAATGTACTTAAGTGGAACCTGAATATCAAAACGAAATCCATCCTTCATTGTCACCGTCACCATTTCACTCAGAAGAACAAATGTCCACCTCATGGTGGTGCTAGAGGAGAAGTCAGGGGATAACTGAGGTGGGCGCAGTCTCTCCCTAATATGGTGAGAATTAAATAATTACTCATGCGGCGGCCCTGGAGTGTATCTGTAACCCATTGTAATCCAAACTCAAAGCAATAACTCTCTTTGGGACACACACACACACAAATTTTAAAAAAGAAAGCAAAGCTTTTTAAGAACAGAATCGCCGCTGGGTAAATGTGACTGGATAACACTTGCATGCAACAGCCAGCACACAGCAGTTTGTATTCATGAATCAGTAAACCGTTGGGTGAGAAGACCTCGTGTCATTCAGCTCCTCCTGAGAGTCTGCCAACATACTGCTGTCTCATGGACACAGAAAACCCAGCAGCTGGTCTGGCAAGGAGCGTGCAACTACCAGGGCTTACCAAGGCCAAGCTTCAGTCTTTGAACGAAAGCGTACAAAGCCTGAAACAGGAAGTGATATTTGACCATGAACCCCAAGTAGAAATGAGACCTGGTGATTTCATAGCCGGTTGAGTTAAAGCCAGGAAATGAAACCTGCGCTACATGGACATAAAAATACCCGGGTGTGCACTTGTGCCATAAGGGAAACTGATACCTAGGCTGCAGCTAAAAACACATGAATCTTCTCACAAGGCTTCTTTGTTCTGGGTCAAATAAATAATTGACAGGCAAACAATGGACAGTGTGAAAGTAGTATAGCAACTCTAGTCTTTCTGAAATCGTAGGCTCTTCTTGCTCATGTCTGCATATGGCGGTGACATTTCAAGGCACACATCAGTGTGGAGCGGCCTTGGACAGACACACGCGGGGTCAGACACTTAGTACATGTGCAAGCTCCACGGCCGAAACCTGAGCCTGCCCTTGGTGTGCTCCCAGACTGCTAGGCGGAGAGAACCGGGAGGAAGGAGAGCAGGGGGGCAAAGAGCAGAGGAACTGACGGGAGGTAGCTAATCTGGTAATCACGCCTGCTGCTGCTAAGCCAACCAGTGCTGGAAAGGTCAACACAGAACAACATGAGATTACAAGAGTTATGAAAACTCCACCGTCCATCCCACGAGAAGAAAACACGGAGGAGATAAAGTATAAGATGGAGGGATGATACAGAGGCTGTGAAAGGGAAGAGCAGGTCTGCTGGCATGCTCTGGTTCTACATATCAGGATAGAGGCGCCCAGGTGAATTCTGGGTCACAGATAAGAGAGTATCTCTTGCAGGTAGGGCTGAGCAATAACTCACATTTTATTTTCAATTACAATTTTGGCTTCAATTATAAGATAAAAAGGTGTAGATGCATTAACCCTACATGCAATAATCATTTTTTTTCTGTTCATCATTACTGATTGCATTAAAGATTTTATGGTCAATGGGCTTGGTCGTAGTGATGAATCCACTGGGAGGCATCACCCGACTCAGCAGTTCCTCTCAGTGCTATGGAGCTTCAGAGCATCTTGTTCTGAAGTTGTGAAGAAAGTGAATATCCAGATATTAGCCAGTATGTTCCCTCTCTGATGTCTGGCTACAGAGTGTTTGGGGACTGATGGGTGTCTGGTGTGTATGATCGCGTGTTAGACTACAATATGTGATTGATGGGCTGCGGTCTGATCAAGAGGAGAGTGTACGTTTCAAATGAAAAGACCCAGAACCGGTCTCTGAGGGGGTCAAGGGCGATGACTCGTAGGGAGAAACTTGTGAGCCGCGACGTGAGGGGTGCACCAGAGCCGTTTGAGGCTGCGAGCTGCTCAGCACAGCCACCACTGCCTCTGATCTGACTTCCTTAGAAAGTAACTGTCAAGACATGAAAGTCTGTGTTCTCAGCACTTCTTATAGGCAGCTGTTTGCAGATCATCTAAAAGGCTGAAAAAATATCGTAGTTGTGTTTACATCTTGTTTCTGATACCCCAATGGGGCTGAAAACCTTTATTGTATCCTTCTGCATTCAAGAATATTGCCAGCATGTGAATTTATAGTTCGGATTATCAAAATTAAGACAACAGGTTTTCTGGGATATTTCACTTTTGTCTCAGCGATCTGGAGGGGGCGTGTCCACGTCTTGTTTGCTTGACATCAGCTGGTGAGCTGTCAGAGTGCTTGTGTATCACATTACTGAATGGAGACAAATTAAAACAATTATGTGTCGTGAACAATGTCCTGCTGGCAGGGTTTGACGAGGACATCAGCGTCGAACACGACCGCAGTGCAATTTGCCGGTGCGTTTAAATGCTGCAGCGAACTGCCTGGTCGACCACCTGGTGTGCAAACCGCACATTTCTCCAGTGAATGTTAGTTTGATTCAGATATGTGTATGAACGTTAGATGAGAAGGAGATGTTAGGAGGAAAGCTGCCTGGATCAGTGTTACCGTCTGCCCTGTATTTGATAGAACATGACATGGTTTCCTCTATCAAAATAAGATGTTCAGGTGAATAGTCAGACACTGGTAGGGGGAACGATCACAAGATCAAATCTTTGTAATATAAATTACTCCATTTTGGTTTCTGATTTATTCTTAAAAGGGTAGGGGAGTTACATGTCGGCCCATATATTGAAAACAGGATTTTATTATTAGAGACGGACGACTTACGGTATGTTACACAAGAATACACCCCAACCTGAGCTATGCAATATTGTGTGAAATGGCATTTTACTTTGAGTGGCTTATCTCACCTCTCCAGCCACAAAGAAAAGCAGCGGTGTCTCCTCCTCCTTGGCTTTGTACTTGGCCATGAGCTTCTCTGCTATTGGTTGAATCAGCTCCTTGGCCGGCTCCAACTCGCCCTCCTCCTCCGCGTCTGAACAAACCAGGGAAGTGACATAGAAAGATGTTACAAGTAGGGGAAAAGGGAAAAAAGGAAAAAAGGAGGAGACACTTTTTTTCCACCTTCAATTGGAAAAATGCAAAGATAAGAGAAACATGAAGCAAGAAAGGAGAACAGATGAGTCAAGAAATAAAAGGAACTGTTCAAACGGACTCTTTTGCAATCCATTCGACCTCGAGAGACACCAGGGTGGTGTCAAATTTTGTAGGTTGTCAGCAAACTGTTCTGCATTCGTGTGAGTGCTTTTTGAGATGCAAACCTGCTGCATGATGTGTTTTGAACCTTCTGAATTAACATACAAATAGCTAGATAAATACTAGAAACATTTCCGATAGACCTTTCGACCTTCCAACACCGGAAGAATTTTCCACAGTGTCTGACATTCAGGATGATCCATATAAATGCCACTACATTCACGTACATGGAGCCTCAGGTAGAGCCCCATGTGGAGCTGTACTGCATCATTATTCCCCCCCTACTCACCCACAAACAGTACGAGGCAAGGCCCCTCGTGGAGCTGCACAGCGTTGGACTCGCTGAGCTCCAGCACGGGGCGCGGATGCCAGGGAAAGAGCCGGCACTCCGGGTCGTTCAGCACCTCCACGCGGCCCTGTCGTGAAATCATGTGACCCTCTGTGTCCAAGAGAATCAGGGTGGGAATACCTGGGGAAGGATAAGAAGAGGAGAGGATGATGTGAGAGGAAGACAAAAAATAGAGAGGAGGGGAGGAAATGGGTGAGAGCGTGGGAGGCGGTTTGGTCATTTCCCTTAATTATCGCTTCATGACGCAGACTTTCCCTCTCCTGCTGAGATTGTTTTTTTTTTCTTTTTCTGTGCGGACGTTTTATGCTTCTTCTGATCAGCTTTTGCTTCCCTCCAGCACACCGTGCTCACAAACAAAGGAGGGATTGCTGACCCTTTCTCACCGGCTTTCACAATCACGATTCCAATCGATCAGCCTTATCAGAAGCAGACACTATCCAGGAGCACAGATAGCACGTGAGTCAGCGTGCTCTCATCATGTGGAGTGAAGGCAAAAGTGGTGGGGGCTGTCATGAAGTGCAGAAGTGTGTGTATGGGTGTGTTTGTGTGTGTGTGTGTGTGTGTAGGGGGGGCGTGTTGAAATCCCTGCAAATTCTTCACATTCTTTGCAGGAGAGGCTATGAGCCTGCTCTTACTAACTTCATCCACAGTCACAGGAGGGAATCAGGAGAAAGAGCGAGGCGCAGAGGGAGAGGCGCAACACTTCCTCTGCAAACGAGACAATAAACTTAATAGCCACCCTGCATTCCTCAGGCTGCGGGGCAATCGGTGTTGCTGTTTCACTGCCCAGCACCGAGAGCTGTGAGCCATTGTGCCAGTGTTCAGTGTTCAGTTCAGTGCATGACATAATAGAGAGAGGCCGATTTATAAATGTGACATGACTAAGATAGACAGAATTTAAAATCTTCCTCTCAGTGTGAACACAATACCTTGAATTCCATAAAGTCTATTGAGTCGTGATCGTCGAGCCTCATCTGAATACGGAATTGCCAACCACGGCATCTCGCTGAAGTACTGCTTAAAGGACTCCTCTGACCTGGAAGGGTTGGGAGGCACCAAACACACATCGAGTCAACAATAGATGAAGATAAATCTTTGTGTCAATAATTCGGATCCTGTGAGTTGGCACAGTTAATCTTACCTGTCAGCGCTGACGAACACTATCTCAAACTTCTGACCGGATTCTTTGACGGTGCGATATGATTCCACCAGGACGCGGGTCAAACTGCGGCAGGGTGGACACTAACAGAGAAAGACACAAGGAAAGAATATTATTTCAAAAGCTAAATACTAATCATACAGCAATACTCTAGCTTGATAAACTATTTGTTTTATCTATGGGTATGTGTGTGTGTGTTTAGAGAGCCCACACTCCGGTAAGGGAGGAGGAGAAACAGTATGATTGGCATTAAGATGACATCATAGTGCCATGGCAGCGTGAAGGAACACAGACATCCGATCTATCTCATGCTCATGTTATTTTCTCTGTTGGCATTTCCTCCAACCGTTTTCCTGTGCTTGCCTTGCGGTGTATGTATAGTAACACACCAGTGCAGATAATTCACACGAGGGAACGTGAAGAAAGTGACATTTTTAAACCACCAACAAGAGCTTCTCTTTTAGCAACTCCTATCTAGCAAGAGCGAGGTTGTTAAAGGTTCCCGTCCTTTGCGTTTCAACGTTATTAGAGATAATAATCTTTAAGAAATATTTGGTTATTTGTTCTTTCCTGCTCTGGAACATGTTTGGGCATCATATCCTCAAACAGCAAGCGTCTATAAAAACACAGGAAAACAATGGAGATAGTTAAACGTAATGATACAACCCTGATTATGTTTATATGCAGTTTGCACTACTGATCATACAAATGTGATCATGTGAGGAAGTATTTGTCCACATACGGTGATTTTGTTAATGTTATGATGCAAAAATGTTAATAAACCAGATGATGATTACTGCAGATGATTAAGCCTTGTAATAACTATTCCTATTGACCACTTGGGGGCAGCAATAATGAAATTATGACTAATTAGTGTTTAGCAGCTCAATGCTCTGTTGTTTGATGTTCACCATCTATAACTTTGCGTTTTTAGCCAGTTGGCGCCGTGCAGGTGGCGTATATTCGGTTTTAGAGCTTTAAAAATAGAGAAATAGATGCCTGCAGCTAAAAATTATGCAAAGTTGCGAAATAAAACAAAATAATGAGCTGAGCCTCGCTGCATAGCCAAGTGCAGTTGTCAATGGGTTTAACACTATGAAGAACACATTTCACATGCTCTGCAATAATAAATTAGATTAGTTTTGTAGCTGCAGGTTTTTTTCCCCAAATAACTTTTTTTTCCCAGTTCTCAAAATACTATCATATAGTAGAATACAATATTTGTAAAGCACATCAGCTGTGTTAGCCTGCCAGACGATTCTAGTGGGTACAGTATGTAAAGAACTTTCATTGATCCAGTGATGCAATCATCACACCAGCGCAGATGAATGATGGAAACAAAACAAGAGCGTGAAGCACACAGCCGTAATCGATTCACTGCTCATTAATTGACTTCTTGCTCACAAAGGTAATCACAGTATGTTGAGCTTCATGCTCATTAAACCCTCTGTGTCAATGCCACCGCACTGCAAAGCTTCATTACAGTACAGGGACTCGTCGTTGCAAATGTTTCCAGTGGCAGAGTTGGTCATTTCAGGTCCTCGCCACATTATAGGAAAAACGAACATGCACTTCTGTGTTAGTAGATGCCATGTCCAGATGCAGGCATTTCCTTTGCGGATGGATTTACATGAAGGACTAGTGGGAATCCTGTCTAAAAACACTGCAAATAAACTCCTTTTGTGACTTGTCCTTTTCAATTTTGTATGGGTCTGGGGTTTGAGCCAACCTTCAGACATCACAAATAGGCTGTGGCTCTGGCAGCTGCTGTGCTGACAGGCCTCGGGAGCCTGCGCTGCATCTCATCAGGAACACTTTTCATGCATCGTCGAGTCATGAACGGCAACATCAACCGGCCCAGTACATAAGGAGACAATAGCTTGATGTCCCTGTGGTGTGGTGACTGCTGCTTACTTTAAAAAAAAAAAAAAGTCCAGAGGTAGTGGTGAAAGGATTAACAGAGACAGCTAACCACAGTTAATGTAAAAACAAACACAATGGAGGCTCCTCCACCCTCCTGCTCCTCTCTCTTATCTGGACTACCTCTTCCTGCTTCGCTCTGCTGCCGCTGCCCTTTCTTCTCACCAAGGCCTGAATGTTTTGACAGAGTTGTGGGGCCAGAGAGGTAAAAATCAGGATCTCTGACCTGGTTTCTTTGTCCTCTCTCTCTCTCTCTCTCTGCTCTCCACACTCACCCAGTGTGCGGAGAAGTACACTCCCACGTAGTGTCCCTCCAGAGAACTGCTGTCTGTTGTCTGCCTGTTGTTCCGAAGAAGAGGCCCTGCCACCACCTCCGCAAATGGCTTTGGCCCCCAGGGGAACTCCAGGCCTGGGAGAGAGAAGGGAATGTAGAGAGGGTATGTATAGGGAAAGACAATATCAGGAAAAAAAGAGATTAGAAAACAAGACTAAGATATCTGTAAAGCAGTGCTGAAGGATAACATGCTGATGGTATTGAAGAACAATGTCAACGATGGAAAGATGTTCTTTTCATAAAACTGGGCCGGCCATCCTGTAAAAAGGTGCACGTGTTCTTGAATTTGTTGCAAGATGACCAGAGAAAACAGTAAAGGTATTCGCTTTTGCTCATAAGGTCGAAAACCTACAACAACCACAATGCACTGGGCTCGTTTCCTTCCAAGGCCACTCCCAGTCTGCTGTAACATTGCCAATCAAAACACTGTTGTTATGCACAGACGTCTGATCGAGCCCGCCGGCTTTGTACGACAACACGGAGGAAAGGTTTTGTCTTTCTCGATTGTCTGTTGAGGATGCTGCAGAAATACAATCTGTAGTTCAAAGCAAGCTACCAAAAGTCTTGTGATGATGATGCATGAACGAAAAACGTAAATTTTCACCTGATGATGGTGCTAGATGAAAAGTCAGGGAGTCCTAAGTGGGACGTAAATGTGTACAAAACTCTATTGCAATAAACAGTTATTGAGTTGCTTCAAACAAAAATAAAAATGTCAACCTGCTGGTGGCATTAGGGGAGAGGTCAGATGGTCATTAAAACTATTAGGATTCATCATCTGAGGATGACCAAGGTATTTTGTACAGACAGATATTTCATATTCAGTATCACTTTTTGTTGAGATATTTCCGTCTGGATCAAAGTGTTTAGCTTTGGCTGGTGAGGCTCTTCTTTTTAAACTGTGTTTTGGCTGACGTATCAAAGTCAAGCTCACTTTCCATGCACATGTCACATAGTTTTTTTGTGACTGCTGTCGTCTACATTTGGAAACACACAACAGATGCAAAATGTGGTTTTAACGATGACTGAAAGCTCTGCCTCTCAAGCAAATGAAGGTTGCCAGAAATACTTCCCTCCCGCTCTCTTTTACGCTTTCATTTCCCTTTCAAGGTGTCTTCATTGTTACCCTCCAGCTCTGCAGATGCATTTGGTGCAGCCGAGTTAAAAAGGGGGTAATCATAAATAAAACCTTGTATGGCTGGTCCATAATGGCCTCTTTATATGAACGCGGTTGTCTAGGGCTTCATTAGGCAGGAATGACACGTCTGCACTGCACTGGCACAGCCTTTAATTGTTGTCCTGATTGTAAAAGTGCACTCCATCTTTACCCTGCAGGCTAGTCTTCCGCCACTCAAGTCAGGCTTTTCATCGACAGTGAAAAGCAGAGGGTCCCGAATCCTTCCCCCGCCTCGATGTCCTGCAAACCTTTACTGCCCTTTTCCTCCCCTAAGCGTATGCAGTAGATTAACTGATTTGTAATGTCAGGAACTGAGAAAAACATATAAACATAAAAATATTATGAAACTAGGAGGACACTCGGAAACTGCTGATCCCCGATGGAAAACCATAAATATGTGGATATATCTCGACAAAATGTTGAAAAATCTCACAATGTTACAGAAATTGGATCTGCCCTAAAATGTTATGTGTTCTTCCTTGGCCCATGCTCCACCCCTTTACCAAGATTATAAAAGAAAGGGAATGTCACCCTTGTTGCTTTTGCATAATCCCGTCAACAAACGGCAATGAAAACATGACCTCTTTGGTGGAGGTCATTATGATGAACGTACATAAGGAAACTAGGGATGCAGAATTGTTGGAAAGCCCTGTCATAATGAAGTGGCTGTGCCCACCCTGCTTCTGAGCCCAGAGAATAATCTCCCTTCTACCCACAACTAGTTTGGAAGCACAGTTAATGAATCATGGAAACAATACTGCAGGCCTGGACTGGCTTTCATTAGCTGGACAGTAAAATCTGTCACAGTCGTTGAGCAAAATCTATTCCTTTTCACCGCCGAGGTTCCCATTGTGCAACCGTTCTCCCTTCTCACATGACCATTAGCCTCTCTTTCCCCTTTCTAACTGAATGGAGATTGAGTAGTAGCACCTTGGGAATGTCCAAAAATAATGTTGGTAACTTCTCAGTCACAGAGGAGACAGCCAAGGCAGTCAACCTTTGTTAATTCTTCATCTACACTTCAAAGTGGAAGAACCACAGGTCTGCAGATGAGGCAGTAAGACATGCTATGATGTTCATGCAGAGCGATAATTACAGCAAAATCAAAAAGAACAAGAGGGAGAAGAGATGCTGCAAATGATTTTGGCTTGAAGCTGAATGATATGACACTGCCAGATCTCCACAGGGAACTGACAAGGGTTTTGGCAAATATCATTGCTGAGAATCACCATGTGTGTCTGTGAGTGTAGCCTGACGGTGTTACAGAACTCATACCACTATGTTGTACTTCCATTTCTAAGGTTTCTTATTCTTAATATTGTGACACTACGCTCTGGAGGTTGTCTAGATGTCTATTAACATTATGTTCTGACTAAGAGGAACTTTCATTCCTACCTGTTGTTGCTTGGGGACAGTTCAGAGTGTAACATAAGTAAATGTGACTGAAGAGAGTCTGATCTGACTCCTGAGAGAGTGACATTTGGTGTTTGGTCTTGTTAGCGTTTGATTTAAAAGATTATTCATGAAAAATGAATAATTAAAATTGATGGAAAACTGCAGCATGTTAATTAACCATTAGCCCAGAGTGACTGAGGAATGGTACCCAGCAAGAATTCATGATTACAAAGCTGTGTCAGAGAGATTCTTCGTTCCCAATGACCCTCAAAATTCCTTCCGATTGCCTCATTAAATAGACATTCTTAGGATGGAATTGCTGGTGGTTGGGGTTAAAACCAGAGCTTGAGGTTAGGGAATACAAATAAATTAGTGGTAAGTATTAGTGTGTGTGTGTGGCTGAGGAGGGCTGCCAATCTCACCTTTGGGATCATCTCTGACCACCAGTAAACCATTTCGACACACCACCTTTTCCGTGGCTGCATCCACAAACACCAGAGACGGGATGCTGGTTACCTTGTACTTGTTCCACAGCTTCATCTGTAGAGAGGAAAAAAAGATGAGATGGAAAAACAAGTGAGTGGAAAACCAGCGTGAAATTATATAGTCTATGCACCTGAAATAGAAACAGAATAGATGGGACTACTATCATGTGTATTTCATCCAGAACCTCTCATTTGAATAAAAGAGATTCCGGAGGTTGAGGAGTGCAGTCATCCCCGGGGTGATTTAGCCGAGGGTGAGAATCACACCGCTGCAAGGGTGCTTCTAACTTTAAAGGGGCTGAATCGGTGTAAACTCATGCACTCCCTGCTGTGTCATGAATAAGAAGAAATGTGGGGGGCTGAGAGCTGAAAAAACTACTTCTGCTGTTCAGTATAAAGACAAATTTCCTGAATCCTCCCAAGTGTGTAGCATTTTGAATTATAGGAGCTTTTAGGATGTACAGTTCATGCTTTGGTAGGAATTTATGAGCGTCCAGTGGATTTTTATTAAGTGTTAATGCCTCCTATGTAAGCGTTTGATATGACTATAGCATCCAAGTTATAAAACCATGTGTAAAACACAACCAGACATTGATGTTTGACATTAGCCATAGGTGTAGTCCTTAACATCAAAGAGCAGGTGAAGCATTTTATATATAAGATTCAATTTCCATGTGTGTGAGAGGGAATAGTCAGAGTAACTGTGCCTTATAAAAAGCAGAAACTCTCCTCAAGAAATCTATTGTTTCTTCAAGAGGCAGTGGTGTAGAGGCCAAACATCATATGTTTTTGTCTTTTCCATTTTTTTTGAATGACGCTTCCCGTTTCACCTGGTTATTAAATCAAAGGTTATTTGAGTACATTTTTGCAAAAAAAAGAAAGAAAAAAAGCATTTTCCCTGATGCATTACACGCTTCACCGAGCCAAACCCTCAGTACCTACGAATAACAATGATTTTAACTTGTTTGATGCTGTAGTAATTTTCCTAAAAGCTAGTGAGCCAAATGACGTGAGCACTGCTCGCACTAAGGCTCAGTGAAACAAGCCTGGTGTTTGGTTACTGGTGAGCTCCAAACCTTTTGTGTCTGTCTGTGAAAACGTTGACTCTCCCGCCAGAGCCGAGCAGACGTCGCCTGAAACTGGACTGAATAAGAGCGGAGAGCATGTGTGAGAGTATGACGACATGTGCCACTTGTGGGGAGGTCAACCACAGGCCCTCTCCGACCGCAGAGGTCAGACAGTTTGTCCCATGGACAAGACGACCTGGAGCCTCCTGACTATGTTGGTCTGGAAGTCCCTCAAAAGCAAACTTCAGTGTCGGCCACAGTCAACAGTTTTACCACACGCTCCATGCTGCTCTGGAAAGTCAATCTCGGCTCACAAATTGGTGGGGTTAAGGGCATTAACTTCGACTGTCTCAAAAAGGGAATGTGAGCAACTCTGCTTCTGCGCAACTTGCCGAGCCATTTCACTTAGCCTCCAGCTGTCAATCTAAGTTGATGATGTGAAATTGAGTGCAGGGGGAGTGTGAAAAGGACACATGAGCAATAAAGTAGGCGATTACTTTCCCCAGCACTACAATGTCAAGAAATGAATAGCATGTGGAGACCCAATGGATCCATACAGAGATGTACAGCAGCCTATAAGTGAGGTAATGCGATAGTAAAATCAGACATTCAAAGAAAGACAAAGCCTCAACGGCATATAAACATCTGCTCGCTCAGTTGATTCACATTTAAATAAACCTTTTGTTTAATTAAAACCATGTTATAGGTATGTGATGGGGTTTGGAGGGAAATGTGACATTTACAGCCTCTTGCGGCCACAGTACAAAGTTCCTGAAGGGTTTGGAGCTTCAGAGTTTAGCAGACATACTGGTTACCATTTCAACCATCATAGTGTAGTGTGTTAGCATGCTAATATTATAAATTAGCACCATCTTAGTGTAGTGTGTTAGCATGCTAACATTTTAAATTAGCACCATCTTAGTGTAGTGTGTTAGCATGCTACCATTTGCAAATTATTACCATCTTAGTGTAGCATGTTAACATGCTAACATTTGTAAATTAGCACCATCTTAGTGTACTGTGTTAGCATGCTAACATTTGCAAATTAGCACCATCTTAGTGTAGTGTGTTGAGTTATGAGTAGATGAATGAATGGGTTGCTTCAATGAATTGTTTTGGGGTGTCAACATTGCAATTCATCCTGAGGAGGACATGAACATTTGAATACAATTTCAATGAAATCCATTGAGTAAATTTCATTCAAAACACCTTGTAGAGAAAAAGTCTGGGCACAAATAAAGTCAGTCAGGTGCCACCTCTGGGGACCATGAATGTCTGTTCAGACGTTCATGACAATCCATCTAATAGATATTTCAGTCAAACCACTGGCATAGCTAAAAATAGAAACTACAAAATCCCTCACAAAGGCACTACGGGTTGAAGTACATCTTCATGTTCAAATTACAAGGGCATTCATTAAGGCCAATTATTAAAATTAACTCAGTGTTGTGCTACGTGTTGTGTTCTACCCTGGCCCATGCTACATCTCTCCACAAAGTTTTGTTAAAATTGGCCAGGTAATTTGTGCTTAATCCTGCTAACACATGAACAGACAAACAGACAAAACCTTCTCGGCAAGTAATGTCTGAAGCACAGGGATATTTATTTGAAGAGAAGGGAAAATCTGAGGTTTTCTAAATCTGATCAGAATAGCATCAAGAGAGCAGTTGAGGCAGCTGTGTAGTAATTCCTTCTTTGTCTTGCCACTAATTTATTACATCCTTGAATCACATCTGCCGGGAGGTTTGGCTGCAGATCAGAGTGGCCTGGGACACTAACCCCCTCAAGTCTTTAGACCTGCCTTCAGAATGAAAGGACTGTAATGATTCGAGGTTGGACGACTGATCTTCTAACTACAACGGCCTCTCACAAACAAATTACCAACAGGTTTCTTGAAACACAATAACTGGAGCGTGTGCACAGCAGCTTGAAAACCCCCAAAACCTTCCTCCTTTAAGCACGAGGGGATTTGCAAAGGTGACTGGTGAAAACAACGGAGACAATAGCTCTCGCAATAACAGCGTTCTCTTCCCTCTTCTGTCCTGCTGCTGAATAGCGAACATGAGAATCACATGCCACCTGTTTCCCCAAAACACTGTTTCATTGTAGAGAAGCGCAGGATGTCTATTATAGCTGAGACAATAAATACAGATTATGATATCTTGTATTGAATCAATCACGCTGTCAAATGCCCATTCATTGGCTTGAATAACAGCTCCAGCATTGTTGAACTGGTGTTAAATAGAATTTATCTTCTTCTCTGGTTTCAGAGGACTTATCTGAGGAGTCAGTGTTTCTCGTGTCATACGTAAAGCTAATGTTTTTTATGAGATATTTAGAGATATGCTTATTTGCTTTTGTGCCGAGAATTACAATCATACCACTAATGTATGACCGATAAATATGAGCCCATATGAACCACTAGCAGCTGGTTAGCTTAGCTTAGCTTAGCTTAGGAGAAGGACTAGCAAACAGCAAACAGCTAGCCTAGCTCAGTCCAAAAGCAATAAAGTCTAATTCTCAGTGGTGCAGACACTTCCTGCAGACTGTGAAGTTATAAAGCACAAGAGAAGTCAACAAGCCTGCAAAGAGATAGTTACTCCCCTTGTAAAATCTTGTTCTTGTACAGATTTAGCAGACATCATATAATGTCATGATTAGTCAGCAAAATAGTTGTTATGCTGCAGCCCTGGATGCATGCTCTTGTTGTGTTTGTTACAAAAATACAGAAATTAAAAGGAGCAGTCTAAATGCAGCGTGTCAATAGACATCCTGCTTGAAGATTGTATTCATAGCATCAAGATTGCATGTCCTGAGGGCGCTTCTATCTATTATCGATATCAACAGAGTGTGAAAGATAAAGCCGAGTAGGAGGCTTGGCTTTGTGTTTACACATTAGTTTAACTATGCCAATAATCTCTGTAGAGAGCCCACAAACCTTTAATACTCCAGGGAGCAATAGATCAATACTAACAATCCATTTGGCTCTCCTGAACATGCAGGCATTAGCCTGAGACTGCACCCAGTGTCCACCATGCTAATTGGATCACGTGTGGTTGTGGATCCATGTCCTGAAGAGGAGCAAATGAGCCCACTGTGGGACCAGTGGCTCAGCATGAAGGGACACACCAGGCATGTCAGGGTTTTAAACCTTATCGGCACACTCATTTAAATGAAATTCCAAGGAGAGACTGATTATCTTAGATACAGGCCAATTTATTTAATGGCATCTGCGTAGCAATTCTATACTGGGAGCAAGGCAGAAAAAAAACAAAGAATATCCACATCTCCATGTTAATAGTCATGCGTGGCGAACACTGTCATGCTTTTTGCACGGTTGCAGTTTATGGCAACATCTGTATTGTAAAAAGAGGTTAGCTAGGTTGGAGGACCCCTAATCTCTTTGGTGTAAAACGCTAAAATCCATAAACATCTGCTTCAGTTTGGTCTCAGTCCCACTCGGGCAATGAAATTTGGCCTCTCTCAGTTACGGGTGGGTCTCTGCAGGGGCTGCTTGGTTGAGTGTCAGCCTGTTGAGAGAACTAGAGTGAAAGACATTTCTTCACTCAACATGACCAATTCACCTATCATTATGCGATTCCTATCTCATCTCAGATCTGCTTTCACTGGGCCCGAGGCGTCTGCCAGACGCTCCCAGTCCTGCTTTACAGTGTCACTACAAAGACTTTCAAACAGAGTACATGAGCAGTACCCTGCTGTGACGCTGATAGCAGCACAATGTTATCTTTGACAGATTAACATGGAACAAATGATGATAGTCCACTTGGAATCTTGAAAGTTGTATAAAAATAAATTATTCATGTTTTTTTGTATTATATCATAGTTATTTATTATTTCTTTGAGCAAAAAAAAAAAAAACCCATCTTATGTTGTACCAATTTAAATAATATGAATCCATCCTCTAAACAGACAGAATAGTTTTCTGAAAAGACAATCTTTTCAGCGGAGACACAATGCTTTATCTTTTCAAAGCAGAATTGTGTAACTTAATTCAACCTGCTAAAAAATAGCATTCATCATTGGAAAAAAATGTCCTCATATAGATGATTAGTCCGTGTCAGGGGAATTTTCGGCACAGTTCACAGCAGATATTGTGTTCCACATTATTCAGAGAGGAGTGAGGCTACAGAGGAATTGATTCATAAGTTCAATAAAAAGATAGAATTAAATGTTCAAAAACCTGCAGAGTGAGCTCCTGCACAGATGAGATAAAATGTGTTCAAAGGCTCTGCGTCTTGCTATCGATCCTAGTTATGTGTGTGTTGGCCATTTGATAGGGGATGCTGTTTGTCTGGTCGACTGACCAGCCCCCTTCAAGGCCTGAAGCATTTGTCATTTACTGAGACTTTATCGAGCCTGCAGGCAGTGTGATCTCCAACCTTAAAGACTTACTGTAGCTGTAGAGGGGAGAAGCAGGCTAGGCTGGACTCTTTGTTTGCCTTTTGGCAGGCACTTCACCACGTGCACGGCTCTCTGACAACATGGACATCTTTATCTCCAAATTCATTCAAACCAAGTGCACAGCGGCATCAACAGTTCATTCATCATGTGTCAGGCACTGTTCAGGATAGAGTCTTAAACATTCAGCATTTTCTTTTATGAACTTAGATTGAAGACAGATGAGAAACAATCTGCTCACTCATTACTTGTTCCCTACTTCTCCACACTCCGCTGCTGCACTGGAACTCCCTTCTGGCTAGGCCCCATTCCATTCCATTCCTCCATGCAGCACTCTGCCTCTGTTCAATCTGCTCCAGAGGCTCTCAGTAACTGCCTGTATCCACTTCAAAACCCTGTTGCTGCTCTTCATGGCTACAAAGGGAAGCCTCACCTCCCACCTATTAGCCATACTTCAGCCCACACTATGCCAGCTAGTGTGTGTTACTTAACGCTTCCATGTGTTCTGCTCTGACCTGACTATCGCTTTACCCGGTCAAGAGTTTTAACCGCGAGGGCTCTGTTGAAATGCACATCTCTAACCCAGTGACAGCTGTACAGCCTTCTCTGTGTGGTGACCTCTCTCTTAAAATGCCTCAGCTCCGTGTCGTTTTACCTGGCATAAACCACAGGAACAATGCTTTCATCTTTTGGCTGCACCGCTGATGCCACAAGATGTACCCACTTGTCTACCTTCTGAGTGTCTGCTGTATTTCTAAATTATGTAAAAGAACCTCTAACACTCACTCCAACCTCCTCCGTAGTGCTTATTGCAAAGGCTAATCCGGCACTACACAGCCATTGTGACTTCTCCTGAAATTGTTGAGCTGAGAGCACATCATGCCTCTTTGATGCAAAATGTTGCTGCAATCTCATGTGTTTTATTAATCCTGTAACATTCTTCGGGTGAGTCATTTTGGTTGGTGGATCCTCCATGCAGACAGGACACGCTGGGTAAATTGCTTTTTCGATAAAGCCTCCCCCCACCCCTTCTGTTGCTATGGCAACCCTCCCTATCCCTCAGTCTCCACAAAGTCAGGACATGTCACAGAGTGCCAGACACATTGTGGGCTCTTAGTTAATAATTCAGTGATAAATTAATGGTTTTGTGAGGGGAACAGGTGCCAGAATGTCAGAGCGCTTAGGGGAAATAACCCGCAGGAAGAAAAGGGAGTGTGTGTGTGTGTGGAGGGGGCCTCCAGCCTTGTTTGAATGCACAAAAGCAAGCCCCTGAATACAGGCTCTAAATCCGAAACTTGGAGTCTGTATGGCAAGAAGTTTTTATGTAGTGAAGAGCGTGGCGAAAAAAAGCAGAGGATTGTAAAGGAGTAAAAAGCCAGGGCTCAATAGGTATCTGCAGCATTGTGTCTCAGGCGTGGGCTGCCCCTGAGGCCCATATTCTGCAAGGTCAAAGGTCAGGGCGGCAGGGGGTGCATTCTTCACTCCCAGTGGTGTTAAGACCAGGCTTCCTGCCTCCAAGCCCCTGTGTCATTTATTTCCCTCTCATCTATCCCTCTTCTTTTACACTCAATTACAAGGCGCAAAGTGTAAACCTGTTACACACACAGACAGGCCACATTTGCACAAGTGTGGAAAATATGTTAATTTCCCCTTTCTCTCCGCTTTGGCTTCCATTCGTGTTTAACCGTCATTTGAACCAAAAGTACAGGAATAGTCCCAAATACTGGGGTGAGAGTCGAGCAAGACAAGTCCGGGGCTTGATCAGGTCGAGCGAGTCTGAAGTCAAGTCACTCAAGCGTCTGATGAAATACCCCAGTCTCCAATTTAACATCTGTCAAAGGACAGTGGTTGGAAAAAGTCGGGTTACATTTCAACTGCTACAGACTGTGTAGCTCTAAATACAAATAAATAATAATAATGATGTGGAGCTCTTGAATTAGAATATAGCTCTATTCGTGTCACTGATTTGGGAGTTGCAGACCTTGCATACCTGTTCTCTCCGTCATCAATAATCATTGAATCCTAATGTTAATAGTTTCGGACTAGCCCCCCCCTGCATGATTGCTGCCTCGTGCATTGTCCTCTTGCCCTCTGCTTGTCTGGTGCATCCTATTAGGTTGCTATGTTTGTGTGCATTACGCTAAGATTGGAAATCAAATCATCCAATCATGCTTCAACACGAAATGCTCAATGCTGAGCTAAAAGTTCACTGGCTTTATATTTATATGGACATCAGAGTAGTGTGAGAAGTGAAGTTAAGTCGAGGTAACATGTGGGTCAATCTCCACAGGTCAATCATTAAATCCTGTGGAAAGTACCAGTCCAGTGAGCGGCAATGATTTAACTCAACACTGTTCACAGGATGACTGAAACGCTTCATGATGTCTCGGGTTGTCGTTTCTCACACCTTCTACCATCAGCCTGCATTTCATCAGGTTTAGACGTGCAGACCGGGATGATATAAAGCTGGTCTGGCTCTGGACCAGCTGGACCCGCTCTATCAGTTACCTTAGTGTGACCCTTTGAAGCAGGCATTATACACTTGCAGTGATCTGCCAACTCATGACTTGGAAAGCCGAGTGCATTTTTTTGAGGTTTTTTTTCTGCACTGTGTGTGCCAGAGGTAACACAACACACACGTACACACACACACGTACACACTCTGTAATCCAATACAGTATGGAATGGCTTCTGGCGTCAAATAAAGTCAGACTGTAAACATCAGAAACGCATTTTATATAGCCTCATTAATTTTGTGCAATTGCAATGCCTTTAAGAATCTCAAGCCATTACATATTAATAATCAGACAAAACACATTAGAATAAGCCTTTCAGCACAGCTTGATTTTCACGCATTACTGCTCAATTAGCTACACTCCGCAAACAGACCCAAAGCAGCCGCGCATTACGACTCCACAGTACTGTTTCTGTGGTACCCAGTTTCCTGGAGTGCCGACGGAGGGGGGTTGGGTGCCGGGTTTAGACAGACTCCCTGTAGTGACCTCTATTTGACCTCGTATTTAACTCCCACCCTCCTCCTTCTCTCTGGGAACCTGAGAAGTCTGAATCTCAACCCAGCACATTAATATTTATGGAAAATTTAGGGGAACATTTCAGACACATTATCAGTGTTTTGCGGATAATCAGAGCAGAGCTGTATTCCACATTCTACAATCTATTTACCGCATCTGTACTGGTAAACACCGGTCTGTTATTTTTTTGTGCTCATATATTCAACCAATTTACAGCGAATAAAATAAACGCATGCATGTCATTCAAGCGTGAAAATTATTATAATGACGTTTGTCTCATTTCGTCCTGGTTCTACTGGCAAGGTGACTTCAGTTTGGGAAGCCGGTCTCGTTCAGGTAATTGTAAAACATGAAATTCTGATCTTTCAAAGTGACATTGAGGTAAATACATCCTTAGCAGTATTAGCAGCATTACTAGCGCTCACCAGTGTGTTCTGCATCATGTCACAGGTTGGGTAGTGAACGTGCGTTGTAGCAGCAGTCACATTGTGGAATTTTGGTCCTCAGGGTAATGATGATGAGATATTGTGTACTTGACAGGGCACTGTGTATTTTTGGTCCAGTTGTGCCCTCCATAGCCAGCAAGGAGCCTCATAAATCGTTATGACAACTTGAATCTGCTCTGTCTCATAAAACAGCAGAGACTTGTGACAGCGGTAGCACACAGAGGCCTCGGCATTGTGAACATTCACACAAACCTATACTATTTATAGGCACACAGGAGCCCAACTTCTCACATATCCTTCAAATCTTCAGTGCATATCTAGTTTCTACTGCTGTGGGCTATGAAACACAATGACAGGCTGCCACATGAGAAATGTTTCACATTTCCTGAGGGAAAGGATGGTCTTGCGCTTTCTGCCCATTACCTGAGCTCAATTTTGTTCTACGGTGACATTGGGTTACATGGTGACACTTTATATCCATCCATTAACCTGTTTCCTCCTCTAGTCTTACGCTCATTAAAACTCACATCTGTTTGGCTGGCGCTGGAGACCAGCCCCATGCATTTTATAGCTGAGGTGTACATCTGGGCCCTTCTTGTATCTCCCACAAGCCCCCCGCCTGCTCCTGCACGTCTTTTTCCAGGCTAATCCCACCCCCCCCAAATGCTTTTCACAGCAGCGGCAGCATATTCAGACTCCCATAAGCTCTCTATTCCACAGAAGCAGCCCATATTGGCCAGTTAATACAATTGTATTTCACTCAATTAAGCAATTTGCAAAAACAGCAGTCAAACATCCTGCACCACATGTCTTGGGCTCTATCAGAAAAGGCACTGCATACAAGTACACATAAATATATTTTATATACTGTAACTCATTGAATCAATGAGCACCCTGAGGTTGCACAATAGAATAAACAATATAATGAAAGTATAAGATTCCACTGCTTTTAAATAAAAAAACAAAAAGAGAAGAAAAAGGGAAACAGAGACAATGGAAATAAAAAGAGTCAGTCAGGTTTGTGGCAGCGATAAAACAGAACATAAAAGCACGTTGTAAAAATGCTTCCCTGCACAACTGCACTCTGAAAAGTGGTTCAAAAGTTGTCACTGATCCGACGAGTGTTGCAGAGCTCAAGAGCCCTGGCTGCAAAGACGGAGTCACCTTTTGTAATGAGCTGAGACCGTGGCACAACCTGTAAGCGCTCTGCCAGAAGACCTCAAGCGACACTCCCGGAGTTATAACAAGGTCTGATGTGTAGCTCACAGCCAAACCCCCACTGAGCCTCAAAATAAACATCCATCAATTTTCTAGATGCTTAAAGTCTGTGGTGGCAGCACAGCAAGTCTTTTTTTTTCCACTTCTGTTCTGCTTCTCATGAGGAATCTCACGGAGCTCCTGGGACAGCTGCCACACTGCCGGGGTGAAGGAATATCTATTAGGTGTCTGAACCGCCTCAACTGGCTTTGTTCCATGTCACAGCGCAGTGTGTTGACTCTGGGTTGTCTGAGTCTTCAAACACATTAAGATGCTTCCGCCAAAATAATGTGTGTATGTTATATCCACACTGTGTAAACAGGGGCTTGTGGCCAGAAGGTCAGGTCAGCATCATCCATCATTTCTGTCATTTAAAACGTGTTTTTTAAACCATGCAACTAACTGTTTTACTTTAACGATCATCATATCATTTTGCAGCAATTATTTTCTTAATAAATAAATAAAATCGAAAGTGATATACCGTAATTGCTCGGATTGCCCGTCTATCAGCCCAAAGCTCAAACACACATGCTGAGTCGTTAAGAACCGTCCCTGCCCGCAGCCAAACTACCGACACTATATGTAACGTGGGAAAATATCACAGGTGACGAAATGTTAATAGTGATAGATTAGCTATCCCAAAGGAGTTTCATGTCTCTGCAAGCCGATTTTCATGGGAGAAGTTTGGTTACGGATGAGAAACCTATAGTGTTCTTTGAAGAACGTTCAGGAGGAATGTAAAAGATTTGCACTTATGGAGCTCAGTATCCCACCAGGCTGAAAAAACACCTGCACCTTGCTTCCTCTTTAGTAATGAATCGTGCTGTGGCGGTGCAGTCGGTCTTTTATATCCTGAGGCCGGGTGATAATCTCTTCCCTCTTTCCTGCCAAGTCAATAAAGTAAGTATAGTTACTATACGAGCGGTGTCACTTCTCTGTGAAGAGCTGATACGATTTATGAGACCACATTGTTGCCAGAACAGGTCTGGTCTGATCCAGTGAAACCGTACACTGAAAGAAATACGTCTGTGTTTTTAACACAACCGCAGACGAACTTTGACACAACAAAGGATTAGTTAACGCCGTATACACGCTACGCAGTCCTGGACGGTGTTGTGCTGCTGAGACGTGTTTGGAGGCAACACTGATAGTAACATGAGGGTGCCATGTTTGTAAACATTGGACAGCGGCGACAGAGATAATGAAAGAAGGTTCAAGCACGGACAGACGGACAAACACAGGAAGAGATGTGAGTGTCGTTTTTCAGGGTCATATCACCCTGGTGGAGGGCTGATTGACGGTGGAGAACACAGGTTCAAAGGTCAAGCCTTTATTAGCCAGTCGATTTCATGCCTCGCCTCCATGCAACCACAAATCCTCTCCAACAAAGAGGTCTCAGTATCTAAGCAAAACTCTTCAGGGAAAACAGTTAAATAAACATGTAGTATTCTCTCTTTTTATCACCTTCCCATCCTGTGGACCTGAGGGCCTCTTTAAGTCGGGTTTGTCTCTTCCACAGCCGTACTGAACTCTAAAAAAGGAGCCGAGCACAGCCAAGAAAACAATTGCTTTCATAACGCTGGTGAAGCACGCCGTCCAGCGTCTGCACTTCAATCCTCCGTCACATCAAAACAGCGAGCGGCATCAGAGAAAAGTGTGTTGGCTGTGTTCAGCTCCACCAGCCTAACAGCTCAGATCTGAGGCCTCCTGCAGATGCAGGACGAGGTCACCTGCCCTCACTGAGCCTCGGCTTCCGGAAGAGTCGTTTGATATCTTGTTTCACACGTTCAAGGGGCTTCTTCCACATGATGATGTAATCCTCCATTCAGAATATATTCATTATTCATTCACGTTGTTTAAAGCCTGGAAATGCCCTTATCAAAGTCATTATTAGGGACGCATGCTTGTGATATTCTGGGCTAATGTTTGAAAGATAGCTGATCTTTTTTTGATTGTTTATTTTGTTTTTTCACCGAACCTGTTGGAGGAGCATTTGCCAAAGAAGAAACAATATACAATTTTGGGGTAAATTATCATCAACATTTATTTACATAGATGTTGGACGGAGGTCTGCGCTCGACTATTGTCTGTCTGTCAGGATTAGAGTGGAACATGGCATGGTCATGGCACCTCCAGTCATTGAAAACAACACCGACTTTCAGACAATAGAAGGATGGACTATTAACCTTGGTGGAGGTACGTTTTGAAATAGCTTTGAAAGACGGATTTAATGATGTTAAGGTTGGTAAACATCTCTCATTAATCTCTCATTAAAAAGGACAAATCAGATTTCCAGTATATTGCAGCCTGTTGCACCAGCCGTGTGGCGAGTTCAATCGTTGCAAGTTCAGCCGTAAATGTGAGCTTTCAGATAAAAACTTAAAATTCACACCTCCCGTGAGCCGGTGTACAGTTCGACCTGCCTCACTGATGTCATGGCGGAAGGGTTAGAAACTTTAACGACAGAAACATGCTGCTACACAGTCGTTGCATTTCCCATGACATTTATAATGACACCGACATGGATGATGCTTTCACTTAATGTAGGAATTTCTACTGGAACCATTTGGTTGTTTGTGACAGATGCTGTTCGGGTGTTGACTTCAGCAGCTTCTCGAGACGTTTTTATTTGTCGTTAATGATATGATTCATGACCTTAATTACATCTAGCACAGCCGTCTTCGTCTTCTAAAACAGTCATGTAACTTAGTATTACAGAGGAACTGTAAGACAAACAACCACAAGTTCACAGGAGACGGCACTCAGTTAATTAAGTTGTGTATCCTGTTGGAGATCTCTTATCTGTGTCTAGTCGACAGTAACGTTCTCCCCCTTTCACCTGAATGCTGAATGAAACTTTGTTTCCTCCAATGTTGTAATTAAATTGCATTGCAACTGCAGGTTTAGAACAATGTTGTCTAAACCTGTTACTCTGCCAAATGTATGATTACTTTGGTTGTAATGGGAAGACCTTTATTAAATCCTTTTCAGTTTGTTCATCAAATTTCAGCTGTTAAAACGTCAGGTTACACTGCAGAGGAAAGCAGACCTCTTTCTCAGAGCTAGTGAAGTTAAAAAAAGGAGGGGAAACTATTAAAGCCTGCCAAAAGAAACAGTGCAGTGTGTGTTCCAAAGATCTGTTCAGAACGAGGAGATGAGAAGAAGCTGGGGTACAGTAACAGATCTTTTTCTGTGTTTACGGTCGAAAATCGTGATCATGTGTTAGCCAGCAGCATCCGTCAAATGGCACGTAACAATATTACTCAAAGAAATACACAAGCAGAATGAATCACTACTTCTCATAGCTTTGTATGCAGAACAAAATGGAGTGTGGTTCAAAAGGTGGGGAAGGGGTGTCCTTTCCTGCTTTCACTTCCTGCAGGAAACCTGCACAGAAATGTGGCCAAAGCAGAATGGAAGATGAACCTGACTCTTCTAAGCTGCTACTCTAAGCTTGTAGGTATAGTTCATATCTTTGTCAGTGGACGGTGAGTTTCAAACAGTTCAGTATGTATATTACATAAAGGAAAAATAAAATGGCAAATGCTTTATAGACAAATTTCAGGGAGGGAATCTAAAGTCTGGAGATTAATCAAATATGGCGTCCTGCTAACGAGAAAACCCTGAATGCATTATTACCCTGCGCTGGTCTTAAAAGGTTGTTCAGGGAAATGTGATTAATGTTTTCCACAAACTCGACAGAGGACGTCCCTGGAGATGTGGACAGAGAATTGAGTTGCGCTTTTCAAAGTGGCCAACTAACATTAAATGGAGGGAAGCCACTGCCAAGGAAGGAGGCCTCTCCATTAATATGAGTCATAGAAGACCACAAACAGTGGTCATAAAAGTGCAACAGACAAGGGAAAATTAAGTGCCAAAACAAGAAGAAAAAATAACCTCTGAAATGCTTTTCCATGCATCTCAAAAACCAGCCTTCCTTTTGTCTCAATAACCTTCCTCATTAGACCAGATGTGAACGGCACTGGGCTGCGGGGTGGAGACAAAGAGGGCACACATGGGTGAGGTGCAGCACTCCCTGCGTCTGTGGCCGCCTGGAATGTGCCGGGGGTTTACGGAGTTTATAAATAACCGTCCGAAACAGGCAGACACAAAAGGCGCTGCTGTTCTGCGTCGGACTTCTCTCAACGTGCACCTTCTCCGCCCTAAAGGTTACTACCTTCTTCTCACCGGAGCAGTTAGCTCCGGGGCCCGACCCACCCTGCATGCATGTGTACACCTCTGCAGCTCCAGCATCAGCAGCCCTGCTGGGTCTGGATGCAGTAGAGAAGAGTCAAAGGAGGGCAATCAAGGTCCTAGACTGTATAGATGTAATAAGGAAGGAGGAATTAGTAGCATCAAATTAAACTAATGCATGTTTCAAACCTTTACAGGAGATGTTTACAAATACAGTATCCCTTCATTTATACCACCTACAATGTTAAATCCCACATAATACTGCAGTCAGCTGCAAGTAATATGAGCAACTAGTACAGCCTACATCTTTATGTACTCTCTATTGAGACATGTGCTGTTTAAGAACTACATCTCTGTTCTCTTTTTCTTTCAATATTTGCTGGGTAATTCCCCAATCTTTCCACATCCCTGGCAACTTCAAAAGTACCCCCTGGTGTACAAAGAGCCTTCTGACCTGGACCAAACCGCAGGACAAATCCGCTCAAACACCAGCTTTCGGAAATAATGAGACAATGTGGTTGTAAGGATGTGGCTGCATATAGCGTCCCAGCATGAAAAGTGGCAGGCAGTATTTTTGAAAAAGCAGTGGGTGCTGCTGTGCAAAACTATACGCTGAACCAGAGCTGATAGGAGCAGATTATGAGGGGAATCAATCTGTGCATCCACATTTCAGCGATTATCCCTTTTCTCCTGGGTGCTGGTGAGCAGGAGCCTGCTGCTGCTGGAGCTCCACCAAGATACAAATCAGCCTCATCTCTCGGTCCTTTCGCCACCTTTCCAGTCCTTCATTCCTTCTCTCGTCCATTTCATATTGAATGAAAGACTGTAATGGCATTATTGAGCGAGCTAGGGAGGTAGAGAGAGAGAGAGGGGGGGGGGGGTGATGGCACACTACATTTAGATTTGTCTGTATTGAAAGTGAGGAGTGCTGTACTTATGTTCTGTATGTCCTGTTCTTCCCTGGAAACTAGAGACATCATGGGCGTAATGTGGCAGCGCCCGTACACGGGATATTTTGACTTCGTTTTTACACAGTGGGAGGAAGAGGAGGAACAGTGTCCGTGTTCTACACAGTCTCTGGTGTGAATACACGTCACTCTTAGTTAAACTCAGTGTTAAAACAAACAAGGCAGAGTGGGCTAAGACGCTCACACAGTAGCGTCCAGTATCTAGAAAAAAATCAGCAACCGAGTATACTAAATTACCTAAAGCATGTGAGTCTAAAATCTTGCATAATGTCATATCCACGTGCATCAACCAACATTTATATATCCATATATATTTGTCCTACAGTTTGGTCCAGGTGCTTAAAAACCTTGTAACATTCATTATCAAGTGGTATCAAGACGACATCAGACTGACTTGTGTTAACCGAGGAAACCACCGTGTTGCGAACAAAGTTGTCCTCCAAAGTTCTTTCACCCCCTTTGTGCTGCCGCTGTAGTCCCGCTCTTTACTTGGACAGGTCCGTTCCAGGCGATCATCGCTTTCACCACAGCGTTTAGTAGCGTTTAGTGTTACTTTACACACACAGATGCTAGATGTAGAGCGGATCTAATCAAATGCTGTTCCACATTAACAGGATTGAGCGAAACCTACAGATTTCTGTCTGCTCCTCGCGGCCTGTGAGTGGCACTCAGTGTAATGCATACGAGCAGGAACCGGGCAAAAAGGGTTTCCTACAATATACACATCCTGCCAGACACAAGCGAAGCCGACATCCGTACACACAGATGACCTGTGCACATTGTGCGACGGGGCGGTGGGACATGGAGGCAGCCGTACAAAGGGATCGCCGCACTGAAGCTGCTTTTCAAGGCTTTGGAGTATTTATGTAGCCCTGGGCAATATCTAAAAATGTGCAACCTGCAATGTCACTCTCAATCTCAGCGTAATTGCAGGTTTTAAATTTACTCCGTTGATTCTGGATTGAGTTTAATATATTCTGTCTTTGCCTCCAGTCGTTTAGTTGTCATTGGGCTTTAGGGCTTTTTGGATCCACACCAACGGAGCTGTTTTGCTCTGCATGATGCCAAATACCAACCAGGAAACTGTGGTCTGTCAAACACGTCGTGTGGCGGCCTGCAGAGCACACAAAGTGGTTGCGTTGCCCTACATAAACTACCGGCTAAATCTGAGCCACGAATGTGGGTTTTACTCCGCGAGGATGAGTTTGTCTCACTGGTGGGAGCAGAAAATGAGCTAAATCCTGACGAACAGGCAGCATGCATGTGAAATCCATTCTGTTGTAGCCCGGAACAAACGACAGCACGACGCTCACTTGCTGGTCTCTGACTACTCTTCGTCTTGAATCCAGCTGGGGAACGAAACAGACAAAACAAAATGTATGATAATATCTCAGCTGAGAGCTTTGAAATATAAACAGAAGGGAAGGTATTCTTGCAAATAGAGCAGTCGTTACGGTAGGCTGCTGCAAGACTGTCTCTCTGCGCTCTCGGTTTATGTGCTCGCTCACATTTGTTGAGACAACAGAACAGCTGGTCAAGATCTCGACGCTCGCCGCTTCACATGACTGACTGCAATGGCCGACGGCAGAAACACGTTTGCAAATAATATTTATAATTACTGACAGATAACCCACCACGAGCAGACCGCACAGCCTGCTCCTTGCTGCATCATGTCACTCCTCATCGCACGGAGCTTTATGGCCCTGAAAAGCTTCCTGCTATTTCATTTACCCCCATACCATGACAGCCCACTTTAAAACAGCTTGAAGTCATTCAGCCTTGCCTGGGGTGATTCGAGCAAGTATGGAAATGGTTCTTACGATCACTGTATCAGTGTCATAACTAACTATGTGTAAGGCATACCTGAAGTACACCATCATATAAAACTCCACTCTTGCGTTTGCCTCCGTCGGATAACTCGCCGACTCACAGCAGGAGCCTCTTAACACTAACAAGAATCGGCTGAGAGGCTGGAAAACACACTTATGGTTTTGCTTTATTTGATGTCTTACAAGAAGTAGAAGCAACATTAATAGGGAAGTATTGATAGTGGTGCAACGGGAAAGCTTGGGGGGGGGGGCATAAAAATAAATACAATTACTTGCTTTGAAGATGACAAATGTCGTGGCTTACATATATACACACACAGTATATATATATATATTTATATCTATTTCATGAGTTTAGGGGGATATTCTGCTTAACGGCAAAGGGTGAAAAATAATTCAACACCATTAATAAATAGCTGACTAGCAGACAGCAGTCGAGGAGGATCAGTGCACTGAATAGTTAAGCACATCTGAAGATTACGTGACTCATGTGCTCTGACCTCAGTTTCAAAGGTCTTCATGTTAGACATCCTCCACCACCAACTTCTAAACACCATATGAGTTGTGTCTTTTTTTAGGAAGCTGTTTGAAGCTGGTTGCTCTTTACTTATATGTTGATGTTGGTTTTCCGTTGAGGAACAATTGTTGATGGTACTTTTTTATTTTGGGTGGTGTCACCTCCGTCAAGGTTCCGAGTTAGAAGGGCCAAATGTCGTGTGAAAACACTGCATGATTGGTCAGATAGAAAAGTTAATGCAATGATGGCCATCATTGCCAAACAGTCAAGCTACTGTTGCAGACTCCATTTTTTTTTATGCGCTGGACTGCGTGACTAAATGGCAACTGACAAACCCACCAGGTGGTCAGCTGAGGAGGAGCAGATGTTACTCTGCTTAAGACGAGAGCAGCATGGAAGAAAAGGAAGAAGTCTCTGAACTCTTGTGCTGTGTTGAAGACGATGTCACTGTAGTTTCACTAAGCATGAATCCCGGTACCAAAAGCGAGATGAGTGGAATAGATGGAGTCAAGTCGGTATCATCCAGCGTCTGTCGGAATCTTAACACATCTTTTTGATGATTGGTTCCTTTGTCTCAGGGAAGAAATGAATGTGTGACGCAGTTGTGCTACATGATCCCAGAGGAAAACAATGTTCAATTGAATAGACCAACTGATCAGTGCGGGTGGTCCGACCGAGTGACAAGGCAAATGTACCGGCCTGGACTGGTTCAGCCCAGAATGGACTTTTGTATCGGACACTGTCTCATACAAGCCAACGCATTTCTCTCTGTTGAAATGACAGCGCTGACAATGCCACCATTTTTATCATTTTTAATGAGCTCACAGACATCCTGAATTGCCTTACTGTTTTCCACAAAGAGATTCAGTCAGCAATTTTCATACATCATACAACTAGAACAAAAAAAAAAACTCAGCAACCAAACTCTGGCCTACATAGGATCACCACGGAGTATGAAGACAAGAGAGGCATGATGTAATGCGGTTCTAGTAATTGATTTTCTTCCACAGTCCATTCCATAATGGTCCAGAGAAATCTAATAATTTTAATTGCTCCTCCAAACATGACTCCATGTCCTTCACAATCTGTCCATGTGCCGTGCGTCTCCAGAGCAGATCTCAAGGTTTTAACCCTGAAATGAATTTACGGTGCAGCACCCCTCCCCTCCTTGGATCTTAATGATTAAATGCAGCCAAAGACTGTTCAGGGTCCACTCGGCCAGTAGGAGCCCACCAGGCTGGTCCCTTAGCAACAGAAATCCACAGCCAGAAAATGATTTCCTGTGTCAGTCAAAGTGCACTCAGTGAATGTATGAAAGACAAAATGCTCTTGACAAGATGCTTAGGAGCAATTCTTAACATTCAAGTCTGTTCCTTTCCTTGAAGCTGCTGAACAGCAGATAAGGAGGCAACACAGGGAACCACAGCCTATAGTTCCTAATCGAAGGAACCTAAAAGATCCGTCTGCCAAGAAATGCAAACATCTATTTTCTCAGTGAAAAGCTCGAAAAGGAATCGGGAGGATTGATTCCAGACAGCTGCCTGATTGCTGCAGGGTTGTGTTCCATTAGGCCACAATGAGCAGCACAGAGCCGGGCTTTAGAGGAGGGAAAAATAAAGCAGATATCCTGGTCAAAGATCGCCTTTCATTGTACTAATGATATCTCAGTCTGCCAGTTGGAAAAAGACAATTTGGACAGAACTGTGGAAGCAACAAATGATAATAGGTGCAGAAACAAACCTGTCATCAATGTGACGACACATCACAGAATCTATTTGTGCAACACTGGTCCAATATGTTAATTTAGGGTCATTTTTAATTTAGGAATTGATCATAAGTGTGACAATTCTGAATTGTTTAGCTGTCATGCTAAAAAGGCAATTTTATGTTGCTAAGTGAGTAAAAAATGTCCTTTTAACGATCCTGAAGTCTCAAAGGGATGAACGGATCAATGGTAATGACCCATACTGAAATAAACCTCTGGAGCATGAGTGAAGTAAGGATGCTTAATAAGCCCTGTCAAGAGATGGCTTTGTATAAACTGAACAGCATTGTGGGAGCTGATGAGACACCGCTACGGTAGTCAGGTAGACGGTGCGCATTCTTACTACTACATCCAAACACACACCTACCAGCTCAGACTTAGGCCTCGCCTGAAAAACACTACATCGTTTTAACTCGCAGCATCATAAACCAAGCTAATAATGAAGAATGAATACCCATTGTATCAGCAATCTCTAATGGTTTGCTGGAAGAAGTTCTCCGGATCTCCTCCGCCTCCAGTGCTCTATCACACTGAACTTGATTGACAACTGCGCTTGTTGCCGCCTGGGTCAGAGGGCAGGAATCGCTGCCCCCTGGCTGGGGCTGAAATGAAAAAAGCAGCCCTTGTATGGCTGGCACGGGGCAACCTGCCAGCGTTACTGCAAGCAGGGGTTGGCTTCATAAGCAGGACCATTTTTAGTTCCCACCAGAAGCAGCACATCAGCAATCCAGGGCAGCCGGCCACCAAAGCCTGAAACCGAGCTCCAGCCACCAGCCGTCTCCCCAGCACCCGGCCTTGATCTACAATTACCACCCGTCACTTGCCATTCCATTGAAGGAAAAAGGCAGTTTAATGCACAAAGGGATAAATGGGTGAATAATTGCATTTTGAAATCAAGCTGAAAGAATCACTGATGAGAGCAACTGGGGGAGTGATCGGCTTATCTGGACGGAAAATAAACGATCGGCAGACCCCACCCACGTGATAAGAAGCTCAGATACACCTACTGTAATGATAATAAATATCAAGGGGAGAGGAAAATCAGTATAGTGTACAACAACAAACCTACATTGATTGTATGGCAGAAATAGGCTCAACAGCACGACAATAAAGGAACGTGACAATTCTTCTTTCGCACAGCAACTCGGTGGTTTTCGCTTTCCGCACAGCTTTCCTCCTCCCAACTCTGTGTCGAAAATTCCATGTTGAACAGAGAGCAATATCAAAGCAGACCATAAACAATGTATGACAAGCACACTTCCTCCTGAAGCAGAGCAGACAGTGACGGGCTCTCCGGCTGCCTTGCGGCGCGAATAACAACAACAACCAACCAACAGTGGGATGGAAGTGGAGCTTTAGCGACGGCCTGGCACGGCTAGGTGGAGTCGACATCATAATTCAGACGCCATCAAGAACGGCTTGATCACACACACGTTTGTTGAATATCAAACACAAATCAAGATTCCAAACTCAAAGTATGAAACTTCCATATCAGCAGCTGTGCAATATTTCCAAACATTGAAATCTGCGGCAGCTTTCGGGCTGATGTTACCAACGCAGCAGGGTGCCTGGCCTATGGAGGGGCCTTGTTGGAGAGAAGCTGGAGGGAGTAAAGGGCTGGAGGCGGGTGGGGGTGTTAAAGAGGATTACGAGGGGCCAGCAATGAGGGGGCTTTTGTTAGAGCCTGAGAAAGTGTGCAGGAAGAGTGTCACTCACTCTGGATATAAGCCTGAAACTCAGGGCTCTTTTTTTTATTTTATAAATAACAGGAAACTCAAAAAAAAAAAGGTGCAGGCCTGCTCACTAACACACAGTCTTCACTCCTGAAGTCACCGGTATAGTCAAAGCTTCATCTGGACACTACAGAACTTATAAAGATGGGAAATCCACAAAATGTGTAGATCATGAAAAAAAATATACACAGAATGGAGCAAGGCTGTATTTGAGTGAAATGCCTGTTTAGCATAATTTTGACCAGAGTGATTGCCTGTTGGAGTGTTTCCATTGTTCGGCGGCTGTGTTTGGCAGGCTGAGATGACAGCGTGATGCTCATCTAGGAAATAGCTGGGCAGGAGGATGTTGCTTAGCGGCAAAAAACCCACCACGTCTGTTAATGCAATCATCAAAAAGAGACCTTGAGTTGAGGATTTTGAGCAATGAATGTGTGCCGCTGCTATAAATGCACTTAAAACGTGTGTGTCATTGCAAATTTAACCATGACCTGAAAGCGTCCTGTTTGTGCCGTTTCATTGACAACTCAGGTCGTTGTCAATAAAACAACAGCCACTCACTAATGATATTACATTAAGTTTACATGTAATTAACACGGTGAAGTTGTTTTCACCTGCAAACTTTGACTTGATCATGCTGACTAAGTAATGAAAATTGAATGAATCAACATTAAGTTATTTGATATAATTAAAAGGTGATTTGTGCATTTTCTCTACCTTTGCACCTTAAAATAGAAAAAAAAACAAATATACAGGTATATATGTATTTAAAACATTGGACAGAGGATCAGCAAAGGGAAAAAACGTGATGAGAAGGAAACTTGACCCAGTTTGCTTGTCCTGCTCTCTTTTGTGCTGCTAAGAAGAGGGCATCGCTCTGTGTGTGTGTGTGTGTGAGTCTGTGTGCGTGTGTGTGTGTGTGTGTGTGTGTGTGTGTGTGTGTGTGTGTGTGTGTGTGTGTGTGTGTGTGTGTGTGTGTGTGTGTGTGTGTGTGTGTGTGTGTGTGTGTGTGTGTGTGTGTGTGTGTGTGTGTGTGTGTGTGAGTCTGTGTGCGTGTGTGTGAGTCTGTGTGAGTCTGTGTGTGTGTG
>CAAKHC010002224.1:21518-53184 GCA_901007825.1 Macroramphosus scolopax | reverse complement strand
AAGGAAACTTGACCCAGTTTGCTTGTCCTGCTCTCTTTTGTGCTGCTAAGAAGAGGGCATCGCTCTGTGTGTGTGTGTGTGTGTGTGTGTGTGTGTGTGTGTGTGTGTGTGTGTGTGTGTGTGTGTGTCCAAGCCCTTTAGTTTGATGATAAATCTTCAGAGTGGTTCTGTCCACGCTTAAGTGTGTCTCCCAACTCCATGTCACAGAGAATACTAAACTTTAACTGTATTTACTTTTCAACATGGCAGCGCATTCGCAGCAAATCCCTGCTAGGTAGTTATGGCTAGACTTGTTTAAAAAAAAGAAAATCTTGGAGCCGCATTACATCCTTTGAAATTCTTTCAACGGCAAAAGGAAACAGCTGCAGCTGAACAGTGTTGAATAAGCTTGCATACGGCAGTAATTATCTCCGTCCTCATGCTGGCATCCTCCTACAGCTGCTCACACGTCACCACTGGCAGGCAGGCGCAGGCCGGGGATGTTGAAACCTCGATGTTGTCTCATCATCATGTTAACTTTGTGGCAGGTACACAAACTGTACTAACTGTCGCCCGCCCCAACAACAGCTGCTTACTTCCCTCTGGCATCTCCAGAAGGAAAACAGGCTGTGACTGGAGCGCATTCCCCTCATGCAGAAAAGGGGTGTCATCTAAGTGTTAGCATAGTGAGACGTGAGGTAGGACGGGATATTGTACCCTAGAAATCCTACACAATCACAGCACGAGGATGTCAAAGCAGTGTCTGCATGAACATCAATAGCATAGTAATCTGAGGATTTTACATGCAGTAATATTACAAGCAAAGCTGCAATTTCAAGATCAAAAGATGATGCAGATCATTGAAAATGCACCGTTTCCTTCCTGCTTTTCACTGCGGAGAAGAAGAAAAAAAAGAACAGGGTGAACGGTTTCCTTCAACTCCTCTGGCTGGTTGTGATGTCCTGTGGGTGATATTGTGAGCTGGGATCGTCAAGGAAGAGGAGGCATCCTAATTAAAAGATGATTCAACACAGCAGGTTTTCGGCTTTCAAGGCCAAAATAACTCAATGGTTTCAGAACATAAGGGGAAGCTGAGCGGATGAAGGGGGAGTAAAGCGAGGACGGTTGTAAAGAAAGAAATTACAGACATGAAAGCTTCAACAGAGCCACAATATAATCAGACCACATCTACAAAGATCAACCGGGCGAGTGAGCTGTACTGAGACACAGAAGACAACTTAAAATAGTCAGCATACCCTTCAACAGTGCAGTTTCTCTTTGTAGAGATTACTAATCTGATGCCAGAAGACCCAGTTCAATATGGTCGCGCTCAAGAAAACCCCCAGTGTATTATTATTCAATATTCCAGGGCAGCGTGTGGTACACCAGTGTCTCAGGACTGGAAGCTGAAAAAGACATGCAAGCTGTTATCGCCGTCCATGAGCTTACAGAAAGAAATATTCGGATCTTTGAGGTCGTGCCAGATATTTAACTTGGCTCTCCGTTTCTGAGAGTCAATCTTTTTTACTCACAAAGCATAATATATTGTTATGAACTTTGAACAGTCAAATCCTCCAGTTCAGAACCTTAAAAAAGGGCCGCCTGCTAGCACAAGTGTTGTCAAATGCCGCTTTGATATTTTTCGATCATGTTCTGGTGCCAGTAATTGGAGGGTAATTACAGAGCTCATTGTGAATGTATCTCCAACCCACTGGCAGGTCTTAACACAGATTCTTCTCTAATAACAAGAGAGTTAAGAGGAAATCCCTGCACTCCTTCGCTCTCTCGAGCTGAAAGAACTGAGGAAAGGTTTTCTAAGTACCTGTGAGACTTTTTACAGCCCTCTGACTAACTTTCTGTGGACATATTTTTCTTTTTTTTTCGCACAAGGTTTCTTTTCTGCTCCACTGCTCAGACGACGAACACCTGGAGCAACAAAGCGGCGAGGGGAAGCGATGAAGATGCCTGTGTTCCTCAAGGGGTTCGACCACACAGCGAAATCTGGGACGAGAAGAGAAATGATTCCACATGTAGGGCTTTCAACTAAAGAGGAGCCACTCTTTGTACTGAGAGAAGAGGAAGGACAACGGTCAACTTTCTCACCTTTCTCACCGAACCAGAAAAACAAAGTTCTATTTTCATTTGCCACAATAATGCTCGAGTTTTATTTCTCCTTTCAGTCTATTAAAAACATACTGCATACCATTGGCTCGTGTTGCACACCATAATTATACGATAGATGAAAAGAGAGAAGGGGACTAGGTACAGAATCTGGCGGGAACACTGACATTCCTCACATGAAACCTTCAATTCCACAGAGGGGATTCTTTCTGCTTCAGTTAATAATTTCTCCTTCTGTAGGAGATTAAATGCTCAGTAATAGTCTGCTATTAACGCAGGCACACTAAAGATACTTAATTATCTTTAGAAAAAGGAGGCTCACTGACCACAACACCGACCGAAGTTGACAGAATGGAACCTAGTATACCTTTGGACCTAAAGAGCACACCTGCTGCGTCCAAAACCAGCCGCGCTGTCAAATGAGCAGGTGGCGAGTGACATACTGGTGGAGCGCTGTGGAGCAGAGGGAGGGTTAAGTATTTTGTCTGTTTTTATTCACTCCCTACACTCCCCAAGTGTTGGGAGAGAATAAAAACAGACTCAGTGAAACACCGGCAAGCTACAAGCTACATCAGAAGGAACGATCGTGACAAGCCACCGAGACAAATCTATATATAGGTTCAATTGACACATGTCCCCTCGAAGCCGCAGTAATTAAGAACAGAGCTTAATAGGTAATCAGTCGTAAATATAAAGCAAGAAAGGGCGCACAGGACATGTGCTTATAGGTCGTATAAGGGGTTGGTGGTCTCATTAGTGAAGTTAATTCTCCTAATGTCTTGAACTGGTACCAGTGGAAGTTCAACTTCAAACTGTTCATGTAAAAAATGCATTTCCTTGGCAATTGTACATAACATTGTGTGCTCAGACTCAAGGCAAAGAGAGGAAAATAGGGCACTCGTCCTCTCAAAGAGACATGACTGCATTAGGATGCAAGATTGACCAGCGCAATTACCCTGCAGGAAAACAATTTGGTGAGCATGTAACAGTTCTGAAGTCCTTTATTTGATGTTGCATCCAAAAAGACTCCTCCCCAGATAAGAGCACCGATCATCATGTATCTCATCAGTGAGAGAATAGTGTGCCGGGCAGGAAAGAAGCCGACCACAACTCTGTGTGTGCCAGTAATCTCTCTTTGAGGCTCCGGCGTCTCTAATTGCCTGGACACTTGTGTCCGAGGGCTACTCTCATTCCTCAGAGAAAAGATGAGACCTCTTGTGCTCCTTACAACAGGCTTAAGCTGATAAACCCTTTCATACAACATGGCTGTGGGATCTGTTCTCCGTGCAAACAGATTGGGTAAAAAAAGACCAATCAAAACAGCGATTAGCCCCCAACACAGAGGCAGGGCTGAGCCACGGCGCTGCCTCAGCAGGGGGGGTCCTTTCTCTGAACAACTGATGAGCTTTTTCTCGTTTTAACATGTTCCTTAATGAAACAACACAGGGAGGAATGTGTGGAATTAATGCGGTTATTGAACAAAGGTGTAGCATAGTTGATTTCAGAATGAGATGTGACAGCTGAAGAAATGCAGCCCTGCAAGCCACAAAAGATAAACACTCCAGGCACCAAGCAGGCACTGATCCAAGGCTACTCCCTCACTCAGATGGAGTTCAGTGTGAATCCCCTTCCACTCAGATGATCAGAACCTCCCGTGGTACACTTTCGTGCTGTCATGGTTAGTGTTACCTTGCATGCATGAGTCTTTCCGCCCACCATCAATGCCTCCTCTGGCTGTTTCGTGTTATACAGAATACACGTGGTTTCTCTGCAGCCAGGTCAGATGAGGTTCTGTATTTAGTTGACCTGCAGCTGAAGTCAACCATCAACATTCTGCTTCCCTGCTATAAAAAGGTTTGGTGTATAGATTTCCTCGCACGGCTTTAACTTGAGCAGAAATCGATTTTTGGTTGCTTTATTCTCGCTGAGAACAGACACGTTCTTTGTCTTGGAGAATGTATTCAAAGCTGAATTAACAATTGGTTTAATTCATAAACTGAAAATTAAAGCAGAAATAAATGATGTCAAAGCTTGGTGAGCTGCCCTATATGGTAAAGATAAAAAATGTAATAAAAAAAAATGCAGGTTTCAGTCACTCAGACTCAAAAAGATACTTTTGAAGCTTCTATATATAAAACTACTATTGTTATTTACACAGTCGTAGATCAGAGACGAACAGGGACCATGTGAAAGATGCTATGATCAAAAATTGTAATCTTCTTTTAGTGGCTTTAAAATCAAATCACAAAGCAAACTGAACACACGGACGGAAATGAGCTAAATCTGCTTTGAGATTAATGCATCCCGTTTTCCGACATAAACAAATTTAATAAACCAAACCCCCGAAAAGGAAAGTGATCCTATCTCTTATCCACCACGATCTTTCAATTGCAATAAACATGAACCAGCAGGCTGGAAACTAAGCCCAGCTTCTTGCTATTATTGTAATGTGACCGGTAACACATCAGCATGAATCAAACATGGGCAACACCGCATCGCCATTAATTATTTTCCAGATTAGCTTGCCCTCCGCTGACCTCGAGTAATAGCTCATAAATGTATTCTAAAAGTCATGTGACACGGGTGTGCACACACACACACACACACACACACGCCGCGACAGATACCAACTGGGGAAATCAACATATCCATTTGTTCAACGGGATATAATGTGCAATTATGTGGCAAGCGTGTTGTTGCAGTGGTGTCAAATCACACGGGTAAAAGTGAACTCAGTGAACCTGGCAGCAGAACATTCTGGCTATATAGAGTGATAATCAAAATAGAAACACGTTAAATAATCCACATTCAAGTGTGCATGTTTATGTGCATGTGCTCCAGGAGGAGAAGAAGCTGGGTGATTTGAAAATAATGAGCAACCTACAGTCCATGCGATCTGCTCTCCCCTCCAGTTTTCACCACTTTCTCCTCAGGCAACATGCAAAGTTTGCAAGGACAGCGTATAAAGTCACTGCAGAATTCCTGAGTTCCACGGAGTTGCTGAGTTCGGCCAAAAGTACATTTGAAAGGACTCTTCCCTTTTCACGCTGTCTGTGGTGTCTCTTGGCCCTATTGGACGTAAACCGACATCCGTGCGTGGCGACAAATCAGTTTTATATGAGGTCAACCATTTGACAAAAGAATATGCATTTTCTTTTTACATGTGCATGCACTCTTTGCAAACCTGCAATCATATATATATATATATATATATATATACTGGGATGCTGGGCGTTAACGTACACAGTCTTGAGGTGTCAGCCCCATCATAAGAAACAATCTAACGTCCTTAGCATCACTCCATCTCACCACACAGAGACTCACTATAGTCCCTTGAGGTACAAAGAGGCAGAGACAGAATACCACTAGTGTGTCTGTATTCTTACAAATTGTACATGTAAAGCAGAATTTGAGCTTTTAGACATGTTACGCTTCTCTGCTTTCATGCCGAGAGCCAAACAGAAAACACTTTCATGAGTGCAGCTAAAGTAAGCAGCCTGGTTAGCTTACTTTAGCTTAGCTTATAAATAGTCCTGCACAAAACAACCAGTAAAACCATGTATTGTTTTTACACGTTTGTGTTTGAACAGGTGCCGCTAACAAGATAAAACATCTTATTTATTAGGTTTCACAGATGTTGGTATACAGATTTTAGCACAGAGCTAGCTAGCTAGCTAGCTAGCTGCTGGCTTCATATTTAGCCCGTGTCTTTGTCATTCGTAGAAGATGTGGACTGGATGCTCAGCCCACAAAGCCCAGCAGGGCCGAGGGAAACCTTTTAAGCATTTACAATAGCCTGAGGGATTAACTCTCCTATTTCCTTTTTCCCTCTCTGTCTTCATACACACTAACTGACCCACAGGTCCATTCTGCACATCACAGCACAGTTAACGTACACAAGTGTCTCACGAGTCAAAAAAAGATGCTTAGTTCCGTCCACGGTCAAAAGAAAAGTCTGACTATTTAGGCCAAATCACAGAAAACCGACCCCTTTTTTCTCGATTTCTTAGATTCGTGCTTGTCGGTTTGCTGGATAAAAATCCCATCAACTTGTAAAACAGCTACACCGCAGGTGAGACGGCAGGGCTGGTGCCAGTGTGCCATGGTACATGCAGAGACAGTGCGTCTTTGTATGGGGAGTTTCTTTTCAGGCATGAGAAGGAGCTGCAGCAGCACTTATACACGGATGAAAAACACCACAGTGAGGGGGGTTTACAGCTTGCATACACAACAGGACTTCCATCCTTGGAGCAGGGTGGTCACATGGACGGGAGAGGGTTATCGTCCAAGGGGCGACTTGTCACGCCAGAAATGTTCATACTATGAATAAATTTACATCCAATCAATGCTGCCACTCACGAGCAGAGCAGATATCCTGCAGGAGATAGGTTTCATCGAATGTCAGATGAGAGCTAAAAGTGTAGACAGTCCCAAGAATACGTCCATCAATGTGTCCCTTTTCATTTAGCTTAAGAAATTGAATGAGTGGTGATGACGAGGGGGAAACTGGGCAATTATTAAGCCAACATTCAATCTAAGAGAGATAACAAAAGGAAGACGAAAGACAGCTCTGGATGGCAGGATGCCCCTGGGGCGGCTGTCCTGTTATTATGTTGGAGAGGGCTGCCGTGCTGTGGTGTGGGGCAATTAGAGACCGGAGGATTGACTGGGGGAGGGTCCAGGCACAACAACCAGTCCAAGAAATGCTCAGAGCCAACCTCTTACACACAACACCAGTAGTAGGAAAAAAAAATAAATGAATGACGGGAAGCAGGATAATGGATGATTTGTAAATTGAAACAACAACCATTTGCTTATTTCAGGGAAAGAAGCTTGATCTAAGCCGCTTTCCTGCCATCAGTGGAATCCCGGATTAATATTGCATGCTGAACTTTCTGCTGCACCGGTTTGGATGATTGGACTGGTTTGCGACTGATAGACTGGGTTGAGGATAATACACACATGAATGAATCATCCGTTGTTCTCATCGAGGGCTACTGCAGACACTGCGGTGAACACGTCAGCCATGTCTATTATCTTTCAGCTTTTGGAGAGTCAGGCCTGAGAACCACAAAGAGTCCAGGAGTGGTCCAGATGGAGAAGATGGGAACAAAGAGGACAAGTCAACCTTGGACGGCAGACAGAGGTCACAGCCTTACTGCTTCTGTTGTGTAGATAACGCAAGTGAAAAAGGACTTTAGTTGCAAAATGGAAAGGGCTCATTCAGACACAAAGTGCCACTGTTCTGTCAACTCTCACTTGGGAAACATAAGCCTCTGAACTCCATCCCTGATGAGATCTCTATTGTGGCCTCTCATGATATTACACATCCCAGTAAAGAGGACACCACGGGCAATGAAAGAAGACAGTAACACAAGCTCCATATGAGATGTAACAGTTGGCATTGCGAGGTTATCTTGAGCTCTAACAAACACTCACAGTTTACATGCCCTCTGGCCCAGAGCTGCTTCAATGGAGCAGGTGTCTGCCCACAGGTTTTACATAAGCTCTTGCCAAACATGGCGCACAGCAACCAGGCCTCACAGCTGCAGGACAATGGAGTCAGATTAAACTATAGTACTGCAGCGAGACATGCACACTTTGACCCAGAGTCAAGGTGACAGTCTCTACAAGGTCAACTCACAAAAATGAAAGCAAGAAGCAAAAAAATGGTACAAAGAAAAAAATTCCTAAACATAAGCAGTATAGTAGCTTTTAAGTGACGAGGAAATTATAGTTTTATATGACTTGATGGGCAAGAAACAAAGACATACTGTTGCTGAGATGACAGAACGTTATAACCAGTCTTTGCATGCAATACAGCCAGGTACCACCTGAGCCCTTCTGTATGTTGAGACAGAAAAAAAATGCATTATAATTTAAAGATTTTAAATTTAATCTTTCATGTTTTAAAATGTCATTCCAATTGAATTCCAGGGATGTATATGCATACCCCCTTTCACATGCAAACAGAATTATGAAAGTGATACGGGCATACAGTGGTTCTAAATTTCTGGCGCAGCTAATACTCCTCTCTCTCCACATCATGACTTGACCTTTCTCAATATTCTGGGAGGCAGAATTGATTTGTCTATTTATTTATATTTTAGTCTTTTACATAGGCTTGTATATGCTTCTATTTCATTCATGTATCTATTTTTTTATTATTGTTACTGTTACTGTTATTATTATCATCATCATGTCTAATGTTTCCTCATCGCAAATTTATAACATTTAGGATCACGTTCCCGGATTCATTTTTATCTTCCTCCATTAATCGTGTATTAAAGGGCTAATGAAATGGTAGAACAGCAGAAAAGGGGCAAGACAAAAACTTACAGCCGGTTTTTATTTTTTTCTAAAACATAAATGAGACTTTATTTAGTTAATGTCATTAAGTGTACACATTCGGAATTTCAAAATGACCTTCCTGTTTTATTTTGGTCGACTTCTATTTATAACATGGTCGGGGGTGGGTATTGTTGGTCTTTGTGAAAAGCACTATACAAATAAAGTTTGATTGTTTGAACCAGCATAAATGATGTGAACCTTCAGCATAATCTCTGGGTTCCACGAGTCAGCTCATTTGCCCGGGTGAAATGCCTTGAAATGAGGATTATCTCTTTTCAATTAAGTCTCAGAGCCCAAGTAATATTAAGCTACTGAACTCTACTCTCCTACTTAAATCAGAATCTACAGTAGAGTGCCACTGTTCAAAGCGTTCATCTGCATGAATGATCTTCAACTCTTCTGAAGGAGATCATGGGGTTTAGATGTAATGTATGCTTTGTGTTTTAGCATTGTACTCTTTTTATTTTACTCACAATTGTCTCTGAAATTAACGACCTACTGTTCAGGAGCAGGTTTACAGGTTTAATGTCCTGCTGACATCGTACATGTTTGTTCCCAGGAGCTGGAGTAAAGGAAACCTAGGAGGAATACACCTGATCTGAATCCTACAATGAACTCTAAAGCTCTCAGTCACAGATACTTCACATCACAGAGACTTGTCATTCTCTTGATATTGGTCCACGCTGTGTGAGGGAACACAATACAGAGGAAAACCTCTGACAATACAGGCTCATAAAATCCAACAGAAAGATCAAGGAAAGAGAATTACCACGTGCAGATAAAACAGCTTAGGCCCTTTCCAGGCAACAGAGGGCAATGAGAGGGATGATGCATGATGGCCCTGCTGCACTGCAGTTTTCAGCACATCAGTGACATATTGATGAAAGGCGCTCTTCGCCCCTCTCGGAAGCCGCTTGCACCCTTCGCCTCTGGCTGTAAGCCAAGTGGATGGGCGCCCTGCCTCTGAGGGCAGGCTACAGAGCAGAACCACGGTCCAGGAGGACTCAAACAGGAGCCCTTTCTCCCTGTGATGTGATCCTCTCTACGCCTGACAGAACTGACTGAAGGGAAAAGCTCTGGCAACATCTCAGCTTGTTCTCCCTCTTTGGTCAAGTTGGGTTTTCACATTGAGTTGACCAGAGCTTTAATTGACTTACACACAACTCTCTGACTCCTGCTGCACAAGTCCATGTAAGGCAGTGCCAGAAAGACAGCCAGACAGCTGGCCATCGCTGAACAACAAGCAGACGTCCACTCGCTCAGGGAGGGCTGTTCCTGCAAGACACACAGTGGAGGATACACTGCACACTGCTCACAAAACAGTGTCCTTTCCCCTTAGACTGGCCAAGAGATTGCCACCTTAAAAAAAAGGAAAATATCAAATAAAATAGATAACTGACATTTTAACATGGATTTAACAGTATATAATAATACAACAAATATCTGGAAATACACATGATGAAAGTAAGTTCTTTGGAGCTGAAATTATAAGACCAATGAAATGTTTCCGTCTGTTTATATTAGTTTCAAAACCACGATGACAAGGCAGATTAAATAAAGACCAGTTAGGAGTTGCAGGAAACAACACCAGACTTTCCTTTCTTGTGTATTTAATTAGGAATATTATCCCTTCCTGATTAAACAACAAACGTTTCCTTCAACGGGAAGGCCTGGATACCTTGAGTGAAAGAAAAAAGGAGAGATAGAAGTCAGTATAGGGCCGACAAAGGACAGCAGGAGGAGGGGAGTGGGTACAGGCGGAGATTCCTTTAAGGGCTCGTAATGGCTCTGAAAGACCCGATTGAAGAAAAATTGCATCCTTCGCCTGGAGATGAGCTCTGCTTGCACTAAGAGAAAATAACAGAGGAGGGGTGAGCTGGCCACTTACAGAACTCTCCACTGGGTCAACATCACTCACCACATTTGTCTGTCTATAGCACACATAGATCATTTTAATCATTGTAACATGCCGACATCATGAACAGCTTCTCTGTTACTCAGAGCCAAATTAGAGACGTTATGTTGTTCGATTTTATCCCCCAGGTAACTTCACAATGTCCTTAATGCCAAGACCAAGATACAGAAACCTACACACACAATAGTCAACTAATTAAAACAGAATATAACGTGAGGAAAATAACAACTTAAATTATGAATGAAAACATTTATTGCAGGTGGAGCATTGTATTTAATGTTCTTCTATAAAAACACAGATCATTTGGACAATAGAAAGGCCGCCTTGGAAATGAATGTACACAAACAGTGTAAAACTGCCACGTTGTAATAAACTGTTGAATGCCAAAGCGCATAAATCAGGGATAACTAGTGGCTGATGAGGGGTTACAGACAGGCTACAAGCTCCGGGAGAAGTCACATTTATGAAATACTGCTACTGCACTGAAGTGGCTACCTGAAACATGAATTTTCACTGCTGCTTAAAAAAAATAAGATGCTAGGCCGAAGGTGATGAAGCCCACACTGAACCAAAACTGCAGGCCTCTGCAAAACAGAGATACACAACAGCAACGCTCTTACTATTGAGCCTGAGAAAGCTAATAGACCACCAACGACAGCGTGAACAATGGTTCCGTTGATGCCGCAGATATTTCCCACAAATACAACAACGCTGTACGGCGGTGATGGATGTGCTCCGCCCCAGACAACAACAAGACAACCCCAGCTCCCCTGCCATCTCCATGCCTCATTCACTCCTGGACTTCATTAGGAAGCGGAACGGTAATCGTCATTTGCAATCTGAAAGAATTTACTACACAATGATTTAGTTATACTTCACCTACACAAAGAACAGTTAGACTGTAATGGCTACATGACTGAAAAAGGTTGTATTATAGATGGACTACAGATGGTGTTAAAACAAAGACAGAGGCTACATGGAATTTTTGGTTTTATACATTATGGCATGATAGATTGTATTTCTATCCCACATGCTCTTGTATATTGTTTTCTGTTGATTTTCTTCGACAATAATAAAATCAGGCCTCGTCTCTAAAAGCCAGGTTGATATCCTTTTTTACCGTATCTTTTAAATCTGCAGCTTTTATTTGGCGACTGATACTATCATCATTCTAGAGGCTTTGTTAATGTCTGAGCTACAGTCACATTTAGATTTAGCAGCAGATCATGAGACCCGTGCTGCCTGCAGGACGCTGACACGGCCCACTGACGTCCGGCAGCACACACAATGCAACATTGCCTTTCTTTTCTATCTCTACAAGGATTTAGCTTTCGTGTGTGAGCAGCTGCAAGTAGACTACAACCACATATCATTTCAATTTGTCAGATATAATGGAGCCGCAAATTGTTGTATTTTTGGAGAGGCAGTTGTGAACAAAAGCATGGCAATTTTTGATTTAAATGTCAGAGCTTAAAAATGGATTTTGTCAAAATAGTTGTTTTCATTTGTATGGAGACAAATTCTCTGTTTTACTATGTATTGGGCAATTTCTAAAGAGTTGAATGGCAAAGTGGGTAAAACTGCTCTCCTAAAATACCGATCATAGAAAAATAAATTCAAGCTTTCTGTTGTTTTATATAAAAAAATACTACCTATAAAAAGTGACACAAATCAAAGTAGACCACCACTAAAGATGCTCTAAATTTCAGACACACAATGAAGACACAGCAATGATGACACCATTTAGAAATGAGGGAAAGCTACAGATGAGCTGCTGGCAGGCAGCAGGCCTGAACTGGCACACTACATGCACCCTAAATAATAATGACAATATGCTTGTCCCTGATGTAATGCTGACATATGAGTTTAAGGTGTTAACTGATAAATGTAAGTGGAAAGACAAAAGAGGAAAAAGTCTTTATTTATCTTTATTTTATTCTTTCCTATTAATAACTTGGGGATGTCTGGCCTTTTGATTACTCATAGACTAAGGGTTAAATGGTTCCTCAAAAGGCTGCAATAGATATTATCAAAGGGTTTAAGCATTGTAATTGTGAAATAATTGAAATTCCTAATAGCCAATCTTTGAAAACATTTCACAAGCCCCATCTGCTTCTCCTTAGTTGGAGCCAAGTGAATTTTTTTCGCTAATCTTTGATTTCTGTATCATATTTGATTATTATATGTTACCAGTAAGTTTAACTTGATTTCTAAAAACGCTTAAGGACTGTTAACAGTCAGATTTTAGGGCATTTGAGTGAAAAGGGGATAATGTGTTGGGAAATGATGACCCATATTATACACCTGTGCACTGGAGCAAGAGGCAGAAATGGACATATAGCGGTTCTTGCAGAGGTTTCCAGGCCACTGAGCGGAGAAAAAACGTCTTCAGAGAATATGCACTCATTTGGCATTTCCTCTTCATCCGTCACTATAAACGCATCTTACCTTTTTGTGTCTGTCTTTAAAAGGTAACGCAGGCCATGGCATCTCCTGCAAAAAGTCTTGCCAGTGTTTCTGGTCCTGATCAGACGAGATGAAGACGATTTCCAATTTGTCCTTATGTTCAGAGGTCTTTTTGAACCTGCTGTAAAACTCGCACAGGCTGGCGTTGAACTGCTTGCACGGGGCGTTCAGGCTGCATCCGAAGAAGAGCCCGACCAGGGACAGCTTGGCGCCCAGCGACTGCACGTCCACCTCGGCTTTCTCGCTGTTGACGAGCCGCTCCCCGAGTAGACCCACCAGAAACTCCGACATCGCGGCGTACAGTCCTCGAACACACAGCGTTACCCTAAGCCGAAGCTGCTGCACATGTAACCGCTTGGTTCAGACGACACCCGGCGCGTCCTGTACCTCCAATGTGAGGTTTTTAGGTGAGCTGCAGCCCCTGCGAGGCGTTGCTGTGCGTGTTTCTAATCTCCGCTGCTCGTCCTCCTACTCCGGTGTGTGCGTGTGTGTGTTGGTGTGTGTGTGCGCTGTGCAGGAATGCGCTCCAAATAAATGGCCCTGACTGCAACAGCGGCTGCGCTCTTCCCCCAAAGCAAACACTTTCATCATGACATCTGGTTCTTCCAGTTAAAAGAGAATACTGTACCACTGTGGTTTAACATGCTAACAGCTAACGCAGCTGAATAATTGTTTTAGTCTGACTTTATATGTCATCTTCTAATTTTCAGGTTTACAAGCAGCTGGATTCCAGGTTCGACCAGAAAAGTACATAATACGAAATTATCGGAAAGCTTTTATTTAAATCGCTTCAATAAACAACTCTATAGATATATTTTAAGTATAGAAAGATCCTGCTGGAGGATCGCTCTATTCACGAGGCTACACCGCCCCCTAGTGTTCAAAGGAGAAAACACGACAAATGTTCAATCCCAAGCGACACTTTATTCGAGTTACACTGCAAGGCACCGACAATTGCAAACAATAGTCAAAGTAAAAAAGAATTCACACAATCAGCTAATGTGTTATTTTATAATGAAGAAATGTATCATGACATGTATCATTAAATTGCAATTCATGTAAAGCAAGACAAATGTGTATGAATTACATCCATCCTGCAGATATTCTGTGTACAATAGCTGTGGATTACAAAGGATGGAGATTGCTTGGTTTTTTAACTTACACAGTTGCTGCTTTTTCCTCAAGTTATAGTGGAAGATGTACCAGGTACAATATTTAATATCTTAGTAGTGCTGAATTTGAATCATTGTAAATGAGAATAACTTCACAACATTGAATAAAACTTCATGTTTTATGACGACTTTGCAAGGCCCAGGATCACTCAGTCTTCAGTGAACATCATCCTCACCAGCTCAGCTTTGAAGCATTCCTCCTCCACCAACTTCTGAGGCTGAAACATGGCATGGAGATGACTTTTAAAGAGAATGTATCACAGCAAGGTTACCTGAATAGACTTCTCTTGCTGATATGATATGAGAAAACAAAACATTTTATTTGCAGCACTTGAACGACAGATATTTTTCCTCAAAGCATTTGACTAAAGACTCATCTCAGGCTATTCTGTGTTAATCACTAAACAGTGGTTATTCTTACCGTGCCATATCGCAGTAGAGTGGGGACTCCACTCAGCTTCAGTGTCTTCTTGAAGTTATTGTTTGGATCCTTCCAACTGAAGCATAAAAAACACAATATTATGAGCCTATATTGATCCATAAGTGATACATGCAAAGCTGAAAAAGACTTTCAGTTTGCCTACATGATATTGTATCTGAAAAATATCCTGTCTAGAAATGTCTGGAATTGTTTTTCTTTTGCTCACTGTAACAGTTATGAGAACCATGTTTATAATGTCACAGGGCAACTATTAGTTGATAAATCTATAAGACAAACAGAACATTTATCAAATACATTTAGGAGGTACATCATATAAATAATTTCTCAAATGTAAATACTTGTTACTGGTTAATGACTTAATCTTGTCTTTTTATTTCACAATCACCTCATGAGTTATCCTTTCAAAGACATTATGCTTTGCTCTGAAAACCTGTGATTGCAATAATTATAACAATTTAAAATATTGTATTCTTAAAATTACATTCTTATTCTTAGAAATTACAAATGGGTCAATCAATACAGAACTAATGAGCTGTTAGTTGCAACTTCAATCAGAGAGGGACAAACTACTGAACGTTTGGAAAATATTGTTTCATTGTCACAGCATGACTTAAGGTTTGGTTTTACTTAAGGGATAATATGTTGTACGGTAATTCACAAAAAGTGGAAAAAAAGTACACTCAAAAACAATACTTAATTAAAGAAACAGAGTATTTCTACCAAAATTCTGTCCACCACTGGCTTAAATATGGTGGCAGGGGTGACAGCACATAAAGGTAGCTCATGTTACTGCTATTTTAAACAGTTTGCCCTAATATGTAGTTAGTAAGGAAAAAGTACTGACGAAGCCCTTTCTCCAACTTGACAATAGATGAAGACAGAGCCTTCAGGAAGGTGAGTCATTTCTCCTTTTACAACTGGCTCAGCTGAGGCGGAAGAAGAGAAAGAGTTAAAAATCACAGCTGACCATTTTTTGATGTTACATTGTACGATCAGATACGTCAATCAAATATGATCAGGCTGAAGATAAACATATGTTACCAATTGCATGTCATAAAAATAATATAAAGTTACCTTTCACACAGTCTGGGCACCAGCTATTTCCCTTTGCGTCTTTATCGCCGGAGAAATAAGCAAAAATGTCCTTTCCTTTCCTTTCAGACACAGCCCTGCAGAATTCATCATAGCCGTGTACCCTTACTTCTTCGTACGCCATCGTTTAGTTAACACCGAGTCAAAAGGAAAGTGCAGGGACCAATATCTGTCTGATTATGAAGCACTGGCAAGCGTTGACAGTAGTAGTAGTGCAGTAGTGCAGCTCCCGTCAAACTGATAAAAACGCAAAACTTGACAGCAGCACTTCCGGTCCACGCAAAGCTTCTTAAAGTGACCGTTCGGTGAACGGTTTCATTAAGCGCCATTAAATGTTACTCAGCGACAAGTTCTAACATCTGTATCATGATATTAAATAAATGTCAAATCATATTTTTTTTTAAAAAAACGGCTTTAGTGTTTTAACGCGTTTTTTTGATAATGCGATGCCAGCTATTTTTTACCTCTTTCAGTATCCGTACTTGGTCAGGAAAACGTTCTTCTTGTGTGGCTTGTTGTTGTCATGGCGGCGTTTCAAACTGTTAATAAGCTTGGACAATATGTAGGAAGTTAACAGTGTTCTATACTTTAATTTACAGACTGAACGCGAATGTTAATCTATGTTAGTCACGCTACACTCTAAGAGACGTAGTTATTTGGTTTGACCTGGAATCACTTGACGTCAACCAACTTCCACTCATAAGCGTTGTTAACGTTACTATGCTAATGCTATCTGTAATTAGCATTACATCTTGGTATCGTGAATTGTCTGCTCATTTGACTGAATTAAGCTGATATTTTCACTCTAATGACTGCACAGCCCTTGCAGAGTGCCCCTATGATTCCCATAGGACAGCAAAGACAAGGAAGAGACTGGGTTGTTTTAGGGTCAACCCGTAATAATGTTGACAGCCAAACCACTGGGATGCGCCAAACCAAGGTAAGCTAAGCAATTAGTATCCAGCTGTATCTGTACTCCAGCGACGTCAAGCATCTACAACCAGTAGCCTGTTTATTTTATACATAGCTAAATCCAGTCCGGTTTGATGGAGCAACCATGGATTATAATTTTATAATGCCTGTCTTGCTCATTTGACTAACGTTATACAACCATTTTGGGGATGTACTGTTGGATTATATTGCTCCACACTAAAAGATGTCATAGAATAAACTCTTATTCCAGTATAATGGTTTCCATTTAGTACTTCAAAATGAACCGAAACTGAATCAAATTGTCTTTATATTGTCAGTTGATAAGAACGGAAGATTGTTCAGTGTATTAAATATAATTTGCAATAGCTTGTACCAAAGAACCTGGCAAGTGTGTGTTTGAGTTCGATCAGCCAATGTTTATCTTGTGATTAGTTTGAAAAATGGGATCACAATGACCATTTACAGTACATAAAAGACTTATAATAAATATTGCCATTTTCCACGACACAGCTATTGTTCAATGAAGCCTTCCCTGCAAGCACAAGCAACCGTGCCACCTGTTTAGGTCCACCAGCGGCCATTGTGATTGAAAAGCTGCTTCCGCTGTCAGGGGAGCGGGAAAATGTTGAAAGCACCAGAAACTCATTCAAGTTCACAAGTCTCTCTGAAGAGAAGCTACAGGCTGCAGTTAAGCTGGCCAAGAGAGATCTCAGACGAAGGCGACTGTTGGTGAACAAATCCCCTGCAAAACCTTCCCAAGGGATTTCCTTCTTTGAAACAAGTGATGAGGGGCTGCTTCAGGTAATTTGTGTGGATGAATAGTATATAGATATTGTTCAATATTTTTCTGGGTTAAAGCTTTACAATTAAACGACCATGACTCGATTGTGACATTGATCAAACAACGACCAAGTGAATCTTTTGTTCATAGGAACTAGCAACCAATCTGAGTAAGACAAAGTTAACCACCTCCAGTCCGAAGGAGAAGGCAACCCGGCCTGGAGCCAAACAATCAACGTACACATCTCAGAAGCACCATGTTTTTTCACGACCTCTTCCTGGCCGCTCACCCCCTACCAGGGATCCTGGCCCAAGGCCGAGGAAAGCAGCAGACCAGAAGTCTTTGTTAGGCCAGGAGATCTGCAAGCTGCAAACTGAGCTGGAAAACTATATCCTGAAAGTTGAACAACTAGCTAACAGAGGTAATGTGCATGAACAGCTTGTGACAGCAGGCCGATAGCACAGTTTGCCAAATTTATCAGTACACTGGCAAAAATGAATTAATTAATCCTTAGACTTGTATAGCGCTTTTCTAAGTACTCAAAGCGCTTTACAGTCACAGTCACAACAAACTATACTCACGACATTCAGTAGTCTTCATGTAATTTTACATTGTATCTCATTATTGAGATGTGATTTGAACAACAGGGGAGAAATTGGAGGATCCACTGGAACCTGAAGAGCAAACCAAGTTAGAGGTGCGAAGGCAGAAGCAGGCGGCCCGTTCAGCACGTAGCATCTATGTTCTCCAACAACAGGTATTTTAACACATATTATTGAAAAATCAGCCTTCACTGACATTATAATAAGATATCTATCTACAAACACTATTTTAGGTCAAAGAGATACAAGAGGATATGGAGAAACTACGCTATCAGAAGATGTGGGACACCAAAAAGGTATGCGAGCATCGTCACAGCTTTATTGCTCTGTAGAAATGCTTCCACTCATTGACATGATAAAAAATATTGTTCATGGATAGAAACCAAAAAATGAATTACTTGTTTACCCCAACCTGTGTTATGATTCAATAATATCCAAACACACCAATGAGGTATGATACTGCACTTCTTTTAGCATTATTTGTCTCTGACGGCATTGAAATTGAAATAGACTATAGTTTGTTTTTGTCTCGAGAGGAACAGGTTAAAGCCATGATGTTTAAATACCGCCCTTTTATGTGGCATAATTAATTTTGTATTATATGTTATAATTGTTTGCCTTGACAGAATTTTTCTTTCTTAAGACTCTATTTCCTAAAATATCACTGATTATATTAATTTACCTCAACGGTAAATGTATTATCTTTCTGTTCTTTCAGTCCACGGCAATAAACAAACTCGCGGCTGCTCACCGAGGGACACTCAGGGCCTTGCAGGTTTTCATCCACCAGCATTCAGATCTGTCTCATGGCCAGTTTCCCCCTCATTGCAAGGAGCTTGGCCAACTGATTCGCCAGCTCTCTTTGTGCTCAGCCAAGGTGGAAGTTGAGCAGGGTTCAGCTGTGCCTGAGATAGCTCTCAACATTCTGCAGAAGCTAGAGGTGAGGAGCAGACTGTAAAATCAGAAAGTATTTCAAAAGCAAAATAGTAATCCATTGTTTCGGGTTTAATCTTGTAATGCAGATTTGAAATGTAACATTAACACTATGAAACTCTCTTTACTTTCTTTAGTACAGGTATGTCAGAACATCACACTACGTAGCACACATTAAGACTTAATGTGTGTGCTTATGTTTTGCACCAGTTTGTTGTTTTTATCAGTGTGAAAAAATACAGTTGTTCTTATGGTTAAAAGACTGTGCTTAAGACATACCACATTCAATTTGGGAGATTTTCCTGCCTTGGTCCTGGACTGCTCTTGTTTAGTATGTTTTGATTGATACTTTATATGATAAGTCTAAAGTGCAACTTATATTGTGGAGGGATATTCAAGGATTTTAAGTTTATAATCCAAATTATTTTTGTCTTGTCACTTTATTGCTCATAGACTTTGGACTCTGCCTTCAGTAAACAAGAGATGCTGCAAAAGATGCAAGCCCGAGCATGTCCTCCACGCAGGAAGTCTCCTCATCTCAGCATGTCGCCTACTAATGCACCCAAGGGTCCCACCTCCTCAACTGTTCGAGGAACTCGCAAACCCACAAATCCCAAAAGAAGTATCCGTGGTGAGCATTGTGTTTCGTTTGCCTGTTTAGTTTTTCCAGTTATTATTTTACTACTCCCTACCAGTTTGTGCATGTGCAACTACAAATACTTTTCTACTCTTTCTAATTTTCTATCCTAAGCAATGGTAATCCTATTCTATATGTATGTGAATATATCATAAATGCAGTATTTACTTGTGTCCTACCAAAGGCAGGACCGACCAAGGCCTCCTTGGCTTTAAAACGTGTAGAATAAAATGTTTAGTTTCCTGTGTATCTGGAAGTAACCTGAAGGCTTTTGTGTAGTGGTGTTTGAGCGCCCCAATGTGCTATGTTTTCAGCCTTGGTGTAACCAAGGTTATCACAAATTGATATAGACCCGTGAAGAAAAACAAGAAGTGAAGTTCAATGTTCCGGCCTTCAGTCCCCTGGTTCTTATTCTTATGAGCAGTTAACTCCTGCTGAGTCCTGTTGAACTGAATGGCATCCTCTTGAGGAGATGACGCAAACACCTGCAATGAGCTTTAGCTGCAATCTAAATCTCCATGGAAACTAACTTCCATGTGGCGTGTCACTTCAGTCCATTTACCACTTATTCAGAATTCTGTAGGGAACAAACCAATTGTCAGTTGTACGCTAGATATTCTCTCATTATCTGATTTGTTCATGGTGAAGAAGAGCGCTGTCTAACACATTGGTGTCGAATTTGTGGAGACCAAGTGGCTGTGGAGGCCATAACATATGATTCACATCATTTTCCTTCTCATCAACCCTGTAACACCTAAGCTTTAAACCGGTCGCCTAGATTTATTTTGACGTCTTGGCTGTAAAGTGTCAGACAATGTGTGGAAATGTGCTACTTAGGCTTTCACTTGCCGTCTAGAAAATGAGAACAGGGCCTTTAAAATCCTATCGTCTGTGTGAGATGGCAGTTGTAAAAGGGTAAAATATTCAGCGATCCTTCTGTTCGGTTTGGAAGCATTACTTCTGTTTCTACAGTCAGCCAAGAAGGTCATGTTCAATTTCTTTATGCAGGATTCTGACATTATCATTGATTTCGCAGTAAATTTCACATGCACCTCTAGAAAAGACGAGACATATTAACAGTGATACTATCTACTAGGCTGTAGGATTTTGTTTGGATCCTGATAAAGTAATCGGCTATTGGCTGAAGTCTGTGCTCTCTGAGTGCATTTCTACTTCAGGTTTTTCCTTTGTCACCCATCTCCTTTTCACATTGCATCAGTTTTGGTTTTACTAAACATTTTTGTTGGCAGGTAGGAAAATAGCTTCACAGAAGCCCAAAATTCACTTCCAACCCTCGAGGAGAGGAGACGTGCTCAGGGCTGGCCTGGAGCGGCTTGCCCAGCAGAGGGAGCTGAGAGAGCTGCATGGACGTCCTCAGACAAACAGGGGCATCAGAAAAGGAACTGTGCAACACTGTCATAGGAGCAAGGCTGACTTAATAATGAAAGTATGTATTAAAAATGTATTGAACTGAATACAACAAATTAAAAGTTCTTGGTGTTTTAATTGAAAAGGTCTCTTCTCTTCAAATACAGTGTAAAAAGACAAGTGTGTCACTTGTGTTACTGTATTATGATATAACTAATGCAAAAACCTTGCAACAATTGTTTGCTTTTCATTTATCTTACTGAACAGGGCATTCAGATGCAAGATGCAGGTTTCCAACAGCCTACAGTGTCCTCCAGGCTTAGAGTCAACCAGCTCCCACAAAAGGAGCACTCTGTGCCCTGGATACCCACATCCCCTCACTCTCCTCCTCAACAGCGGTGAGTCTTTTATCTATCTGTGCAGCTGATGACACATTTAATGTAATCAAAACCTATTATTCTATCATTAACTGTAAGCTGATACTCGATGATTAATGTTTCCACATAAGTAAGGTTATATTGTTGTAATGTGTAAACCTTTATTCGTAAGTTAACTGTATTCATCCAATATAAATCAGTATTTATCAATCTGTACATTAATGCGTTCATATACCCTGGACACGTATATTAGAATAGACAATCTATGTCAGCAGTTCTAGGAGAGACCTGTCGTCACTGATGTGCATCCACACCTATTAGCGGGAACGTGGAAGGGCAAAAGATTGTAGACGTTACAATTTTAATAGAATATTTGTGGGACAAATTAAACAAAATATAAACACGTGTCAGACCATCATTCATGTTGTCCTCAATTTAAAACTGTAATTGAAAAGGAAAAGGTTTTCCTAGGATAACAAACAGAAAAATAGTTTTGTTGACTTGAGCGTTAACAGTCACATGTGACAACACAGTCGTTTCTCAAATATATTAATAACAAGAGATGTAAGACTTTTATGTTCTTAACTGTCAATGTTCATATGACCTGAATTAACCAATGATTGAGGGTTTTACTGCTTGGAACGGACTGATTGTTCCCTGTTCCTCTCTCGCAACAGTGAAGACCACAGAGCTGTTTGAGAGCATCAGAAATGTTATTGTCAACAAACGTAACAATTCCAAAGGCCGCAAGGCAATCGCCAAATGTCATGAAATCCATGTGTCATGCCAGAGATAAACTTCCCCCTTGGGAATAAAGGGCATCAGTTTGTTCATAGGCAAGGAAATTAACCTGATAAGGAAAAGAGCCCCTACCTGCACTAAAACATGATGGAGGATCGATCATGTTGTTTTTCTCCTTCTGGGACTGGAGGCATTCAATGCATCAGGGGAATGATGAAATGAGGTTATTGACAAGTTATCTTCGAGTGAACTGTGCTTGGCTTGAGGGAAAGGTATAAGACCCATCTAAGAAACATTCAGCAGCAAAATTAATGCTTGAAGAATAAATGCTGTAAACACCCCCACACACACACACACTGCATGTTCTTACATTCTTTCATCTGTGTTTACTTGTGTGCCACTGGTCTCTCATTCCTCCGAAATGAATATGAACAGATCCCCTCAAAGGAGGAGACCAGAGCCTCGGTGTCTCTTCTCTCCTGTAAAGCCCTCACCGAGCCCCCTGAAGCAGAAGGTGGCTGGTGGTTCTGAAGGTCCTGTTTTGAGCTCAGACAAGAAAAGTCAAGCTCAGAATGAAGCATTAAGGTGAGAACCACCATGTCTCTTATAACCGGATTTCAGTCTTCTATGCTTATCAGATATTTCAGACTTAAATATAACTGCCTTACAGATGAGTCATTCTGTGTTCTTTTTTAAAATGATTTATTTCATCTTATTGTCTGTGCAAAAGAACAAAAATGCTAAATGGGGGGAATCTAGAGAAAATGGGATTTTAATGAGACTCCCATCTGTATTCAGTAAGTTATTTCTAACCTCTGTGTCAGATACCACTTACTGAGAGCCACCGGCAATACTCTGATTCTAATTCAAAGTTAATTCATTCCAATATTTAAATCTAGGTGCTTGCTAAATCTAAATTGAGGCCATTTCTCTTTGTGAGGGATTATAGTTGGCCTGTTTTAGTGCTTATAAGCACTTCATTGATTGAGTGTTCCAAAGATGACTGTTTAATCAAATCCTAATTACTACAATTGTGCTTTCCAATTAATCAGGGGCATGCAGCCTGATTTTAGAGATGGGGATTTTAAGATATTTATGGGGAATATTATTAAGCCTGCATTTTGCTTGATTTGATGATTGGTTTGGTACAGAAACGCCTGGTTGGATAAAATGACAATGCAGAGACTGAAAGAGCTCAACCAGCTGAGTCGAGAAGAGGCTGAACACATTCAAAGATTAAGGTACAGAACTAATTAAGTTACAATTTCGGCAGACTAATAAATCTGCTGGATGGATGTTCAAGGTCATAATGCTGTATGAATATACTGTAGATCCGGCCATAAACCAATCAAAATGCATCTTTACCTAATCTCTGTTTATCCTTTTAAATCAATCTTTGAATTCCTGCAGACTGAGACAAATTAAACTGAGCTCAAAAGGCACAGGAGTGATATTGGCAGTAAGACATCATGTGAAATGTTCTGAATGAGCATTTTGCTATTAAGGTTATTTAAGAAAGAGAAAGCTTTTACACCAGTAGTGCCTCTAAGCAAAGAATAAAACTGGAAGGACACTCGGATGAGAGCGTACCTCCATCAAGGCCATTTGAAAAAAATAGCTGTTTTTTCTGTAATATTGAAACAATTAGTTTTAGCATGACCCTGCCGACAGATGAACATAGATTCCCGAAAAGAGATATCTATGGCGGAGGTTATTTATCTGGCTGCAAACAAAACTTGGCACTACTCCACACAATACTCTACCATTGGGCACACAGACCGCTGCAGCGTATTTTGATCTGTCATTGCAGAAATAGAAAAGTGTGTAATTAATAATGGCTGCTTCACATTTAGTTTCCTGATTTTAGTTTAGTTGCTTGGCTAGTAAGTAGAAATTTTATCCATAATGCTTTTCTTGGACCTTTGAATGGAATTTCACTATTCATTTTTATGTAACATTCATTAAATTTATCCACTGCGGGTTGTTGTGCTCGAACCTGATCCGAGCTGGAGTAGCTGTTAGTATTGTTTCAGGAAGAGTGGTGATGGTTAAATACCTCCATTAAGACTTTTCAAGTTAAAGCTTTCAGCCACATAACTTCTTATGTGACAGCTTGTGATGTGGGTGTGTTTTTTGTTTGCAGGTCTGAAGTTGTGTCACCAACTCAGTGGGCTGAGACAGCTGAGCAGAAGGCCAGAGAGAAGATTCAGCCTCTTCTGGATGAGGCACAGGTAGGAGGATGTATCTCCTGTCTGCACAGTGTTGCATTGTCATTGAATTTTCTTCCGCTCAGAGAAAATCAATAAATCACATTTGTCACTCAAGTAATACCCAAAGCAGGTGTTTACTCTCAGGTCTGGCACATTTTAATTAATTTTGATTTTTCTGACTACCAATGTGATATTTATCTAATGAACCTCTTATTTGGGATCAATTGGACTGAGCTTGTATTTTTCTGTTTACCTCAGCAGATTAATGAGTCCAGGGGGAGAATCCGATCCACACTGAAGAATAGACTGTCAGAGCAGGCTGCAGAGAGGGTGAGCCATGCTACTGTTGGCAGTAATGCCCAGAAGAAGACATTTGGACTTGTTATTGACTAAACTCTAAATAGGAGCTCATGGACACACAACAACAACAACAACATTCAATCCAGTGATATTCCTACCTACCTACCTATTCCTGTTTTTTTTCTTTTTTATTCCTGCTGAATCTTGCCCATCACAGGCAGCAGAGAGTGCTGACCAGCTGAGTGAGGCCCTTCTGGAAGATCTGTTGGAGGACAGTGCACGAGCAGCATGGGCGGCTGAGACAGACAGACAGTTAGAGGGCATAGCACAGCGTAGGCTGCAAGCCCCCACCCTGGAGAGTATGCTGCTTCGCATGGAGGAAATACAGGTGAGATCTGCTCTGCAGAAAGTTTACTGTAGGCTCTGAAAGGTCGACAGCGATCAGTTATTTCTAGTGACTGGTCTGGTCTGGTGCTGCTTCCTGGTGCAACGTCCATCCTGTTCAGCCTGTTTGACATGATTCTCAATGGCAGGTGGTTAGTATGTTTACAGTAGTGTTTTTCTCTGTGTGTGTGCCTGAGCAGAAGGACCAAGAGGAAGTGAGGAGACGGTTTGCTTCTATAACCTACTCAGATCCTCTTAGCTGGGGCCGACCAGGGCTAGCAGGTACGAACACTGAACCATCATCTTCCATGTTACAACATAAATACTCTTGTTTAGCAGCTGTGATTTCCATCAGATAATTATGTTTCCGCATGTCTCCTGTAGGTGGAGATAGTGTTACATGTGACAATAATACCAGAATCCTTTTATCGGTTCCTCAATCTGTCCTTGCTCTACTTTTTCCCTCTTTCTGTACACACTGCCACCGCCATCTCCTCCTCTTCCTCCCTGTATTTCCCAGGACCTCAGCGCCATGATTCGGGCTCCAGTCCAGCCTCTCCTCAGCCAATTAGACTCACAAGGCCAATGCTGAGGCAGCACATCGCATCCAATATTGTCCTAGAGAAACCTGTGGAGACGGGGTGGGTAACTATGTCCTTTACCCTTTTTTTTACACAAATCCTTCTTTATTTCTCATATACAGCTGACGTTTTACTCATCTCAGAAAGGACATCATGACATATGAAACTTTCTTCCCAAGCTGAAATTATAGATGCTTGCCCCATTTTAAGTTATCACAGCTGCAGCATTGTACTGATGATTGCATTAACGTAAGATACATTTTTGAATACACCGAATTATAGATTTCTTGGAAAGTCTAGGCCTCATTGTATGCACTTCATACAATAAATGCATCTAATGAATTCATAATAATCAGACAAAGACTCACTGTGGTTGTTGTTCCTGTTCTGTGAAACTAAGAGCAACATCAACACCATCCACTGGAGGTAATTCATCATTGGACATATTAGGCCTCTAGATTGAATGAAACGTAAAGTGGATTATCTTTTTCCAATAATGCACAGCTATTGTTTTTGTCGTCGCCATATAATTGCTCTCCAAATAGGAGGCCTCACGCATCCCATAAAACTCACTTTGTGGCTGTTGTACCCAGAGCAGAGTATTCCTGACTCTGACAGCAGACTCCACAGAGAGAGCCTGCACTGCCCAGGGCTTTAGCTGCAGCTGCTGTACTGCTTCAATTAATGTGGAATTTGGAAGGAAGAGAAAAGAGAGTGGAAGAACTCAAAGTCGTTGACACAGGCAAGCCAGCAGGATGCTGCTTCTAACAAATTCAAGCAGCACCATTTGCGAATTAAAGTGAGTCAGTTTCAACTTTCCCGAGGTTCAGTTCCCTCGAAGGAAACTGAGATCCCCTTTGCCCTGTGACTCATCTTAAACTGTCTGCTTTACACATCCATGAGACCATAACATAACATAGCATAAACATAGCATAGCATAGGTGTTTGGTGTCCACATTAGTCATGTTAACCTGCTCTGAACGAATCCCCTGTCTATTGAGTGGTCACTTGCAGACCGCTAGAAGAATGAAATACTTCAGTTTGATTAAGTTTTATTTAATGCTTTTACAAGTTGATACAGTTATTATCAATAGAGCTAACCGAGAAAGATTCCTGTAAAGCGGACACCGTACTAGAAGCGGAGGGGCTCTTAAGACACTTCAACTGCATGAAGAAAATTGGCTGGTATAGACGGACAACAGTGTTTGCCCCATGCAAGCAATAAAGCTGGAAGTAGGGAGTCATTTGGTGTGGGATTTAGAGAGAAGTTGTGTCTAGTAGGTATATTGTTGTACAAAGCAGCCATGAAGTTGGTTTTTAAAATTGATCTGGGCTGTTTAAGAGAAGAGTGGGACATTTCTTTTGTAATGTTGTGAGCAAAGATTCCCCCAGATGACGCATATTAACACATAGGTGAGGAAAATTGTTTCACTACAGAACTTGCAGCCTGTTGCTACAGCATTACAAGAAGATAAACACATACTACAGCAAAGACAGTCCGAACCAGCAAAACCTAAACTTGTTGTGGTTTGCATTTAACATATATCCTTCATTTAGGACATGTCAGAATGTGTAGGTCTTCAACACAAGATAATAGGATTGGACTTTGACAGGAGTCCTTTGGCTAATTGGGAAATTACATTTGACATGGCCAGCCTGAGGACATGAGCTGCAGTCGTGCACAAGGCTTAATGTAGCTTGTCTTGCAATAAAAGATGTATTGCTTTATCCCCAGTGTGTTGCCAGAGAGTAACCAGTAAACACACTGGTCCTAATAAGGAACATAACTGTACAGAAATCTAAAAATAATATTTTGAAAAACCCTTTCATTCTCGGGTAACTGAACCCTGTTTGAAATGTGCAAGTACAATTCCATGCTGGGCTTTAGGAAAGGACAAAAACCTGGATAGGTCAGAGTGTGAAAAGATTGTTTGTTGACAAGCTTCTGCTCTCCCATTGCTGATATAGTGAACACAAATTCAAAAGCATTTGCGTCAGTTCCTACGAAGGACAACAGCAACAATATGAGAAGAGCTCACCGTGTGTGTTGTCTCAGCTCTGATTAGTTGTTTCAAACCAAAAGCCCAGAAGAACACATCAGGCGCTGCCATCAGCAGGAAAATGAATTCATGCATGCAATCTGCTACACACACACACGCACACACACACACACGGGCGCCCTGAGAAAGAACATTTGTGACAGTCACATAGCTTGCAAAAGACATTTGTCATTGTGTCTATCACTTTGTGCTCCTTCGATTGTACTGATCGTTGGCAGACTGTTTATGGCTTTCATTATTTTTTTTAGATGCTGTCATTGAAGGACAGAAACAAGGGAGGGGAAGACTAATGGGTGGAGGATTCATAATCGAAAAGAGCTGAAATGGTTTCTCAGGCATTGCTTTTGCCATCCATTTTCAGTTGTGACTTTAAAAGCAGGGGTTATCTCTTGGTAAAGTGAAGGTCTTAGCCCACTATTCCTGTCCTGGCAGGTATTACATTATTTCTATCACTCCCGCTATCTATCACCAGACATATGAAGGGTACTGCCCTCTTGATTTCATTAATACCCTCCATCGTTCTTCACTGTGGCTTTCTTTGTGTTTGTTTGAAAGCTACCAATGACCACAGAGGTAATAGTGGGAGATTTCATCTTTGACAGATCAAAGTCTTGTATCCATGGTGAGGAGCCCAGAATCAGACCCCCGTCTAGTAATGATTGACCCACCGCATCTCCAACGACAGGTCAAAACAATTCACTGGAAAGATGAAAGACCAACTCAGCAATATTCAAAAACTTTCATGTATTTGAACCTGCTCTTTCATTTCAGTGCACCTTTTTATGGGGCCAGTATTTTCCTTTCAAGTCTAGCATGTCACACCGTAGATGGCTGCTCACTCAATTTGCAATTATGATGAACCCGAACTTTCATCATTCAATTATGGCTTTACTTTTGCATTTACTTCATTGATTAAAATACATTTGATTGTTTTTCAGTGTCAAAGACTGCTGGGTGGTGCAATACTCAACAGTTCTGTAAAGATCTGTCCTCCACACTGATCCACCGCCACCTGTTTTCTTTCACACTGATCTTTTCTTGCTCTTCTAGAAAGCTCACGAAGGCCTTTGTAAAGCTCCCTTGAATCCCTCTCCACTATCTCTGAACTCCATTCAGCCTTGTGCATCTAGGCTTCAGTGCAGCTTGCATCGCAAAGTCTATGATCCTTTCCCACGTCCTCTGTTACCAGGCAATGCACAGGTTGAGCTTTTGTAGCGAAATCGGAGAAGAAACCTGACATTTGCTTTCACTAATTACCACTATTGATCTGTTACATTTGTGTGTGTCATTGTTAGGCTGATTTGTACGTTGGTTGAATGTGATCAGTTGACTGTTGTGAACACACAGATTTACCGAAAACCTCACTATATATACTATATGATGTAACTTATCTGTTCTGCTGTCTATCTGATGGATGGATGGGTAGATGGATCTATTTCTGTTTTAGGGTTGCTGCATGGGCGCTGTAGGGTGCTGTTTGGGCATTGTAGTCAGGATTATACATATCTCAGTAAGTGAAGCCTCATTCATGAGGTTTCCTCAAATTAAATGTAAACGTAAACCTGTAGGTGCACCTATGTGTTGGTCAGTGTTCATCTTAATAAGACTAAGAAAGTATCGCTGCAACTCACACTAAATAGGAGGATAATTTCCATGCCGTGTTGCACATTTACTACATTTGTCCTCAGATGCATGTTAGACAGCAAACTGACCCATTTCTGACTGGAGGCCAAGTTGAATGTGCTGGCACTTTCATATTTATGACCACCACATGGTGTGCAGCCCCTACAGTTCAGCAGAGGCTGGAGGAACACAACAGAGAGGGGGACAACATTAAATATAGCACTGAGTGCCGTCACAACAAGCAGGCTGATTTGTCCAAGCAGATAGGATTATAAACCATGGCAATGCCAAGCTGAGCCTGTGCAAACTCTGAGCAAGCAGCCTGCGCTCAGACTCCCCTCCGAAAGTCATCATTCTCTGCCTCAGATTGGGCACAGCAAAGGTTTCTCCTCAATCACAGTGCTGCACTCCATTCTGGCTGCCTCGTCAATGAATTGGTTTGCCTCTTTTCCACAGCCAAAGCCTTCATAGGCCATTTACCCAGTTCATAAAGTTTGAATGGTCAAAGTAATGTCCAAATGGCATGGGACCACGTTTTCCTCACAACATGAGCATTCTCTTGTTTCCTCAGACACAGTATCCTCTCTGAGAACAGCTTGACAGAGGAGGCTTCCCAACAAGAGCAGCAGCCCAGGAGAGGCACCGTGTTCCCAGGCCCAGTGGAGAGAAGCACAGGGACTGTTATCTGTGTGCCAGGCAGCATGTTGAGAAGCATCCGTGGGTACCGAGAAGAATATGACACCTACATGCGTGTTGTGGCTGATGACCCGGTCGGTGGCTTCAACCCCTGGGCCATCGCAGACAGGTACAAAACTAACGGAAGGCTACAATTAAAGGAATTTTACAACCTTCATTCTCCTCTAGTTGTTCTGAAGTTAAACAGTGCTAATAGTGAATCCCACATATATCAGATTTCTAAAATAAACAATCCTATTGACGATTTTCACTCCATAAATTGACAATCATATGCTCAGGTTTTAAATCAGAGCCACGCTGAAACTGACTCGTCTTGTACTTGTGTTTATCCCTGGATGATTGTAAATGACATAATGTGCTCATTCGGAAAGGATCTCGCAGGGTTAATGGTTTGCATGGTGTGCCTCTAAAGCCTACTGTTGCTCTTCTCTCCCACTCTCACATTTGCATACTTAAAAGAATTCTTTAGTTGCTGCAATGCAGAATGTAGAAGACCCCCTGTGTGAGCTTACCGATTTCATTTTTAATTGAATATAGATGAAGCCAAAACATCAAGATTTTCCAGACAGTCTTTTTTGATAGTGTTTTTCTCCCACTGTGCCGTAGGTTTGAGTGGGAGTGAGAACAGCTCAATAAATTGTCTCATTATCAGTCTGAAATGAAAAGGAAAATCCTGTTTTCAAGAAATGGTTCTGGACTTTTTGGGGGTGGCAGTGTTGTATGAGGAGAAGCCATCCAATAGTGGTTGGGTTTTGGAGAGAGAACAGTGCAGAAACCTGTCTGTGTGATGAGATGGTAATGAGCAGCCATGTGATGCTGTCGAGCCGTGCCAGCGGGAGGATTTCTGTCATTCTGCTCGGCTCCAAAATTTGAGCACAGCTTAAAACAGAATACATATACTTCAAACTATTTGAAGCTTTGTTTGATTTTCTCGGACTCTTAGAAGCACTTTGATTGACCAGAAACATTTGAAATAATATGGACGATGACTTATCGTTTCCCACACTGACTGCAGATGAATGCAGAACTGGTTTGAATAATAAGACTTTGTCATTGCAGCAGTTAATGCTGTACAGGGTTTTATTATATCTGGATCATGAAACATTGAAAATATGAAGGGACACTCGGAGGAGCTAGCATAGCCTTTAGCATGTTAGTATTTTGTAATGGCTGCTCCCAGTCTGTAATGGTAAATCTCCAGTACTTCAACAAGCCACAGTAACTATGATTGTTTTGCTGCACCAGCACCTTCATGATTTGTTGATTATATGAGAGATAGTTTGTCCCTGATTTACTCGTCTGTGTGTTGACCCAGGTAATGATGACATCACTGAGTTATTGTCCTTCATTTCATGCTCACAGTTTACTGATTTTCTTTTTCATGTCCAGCTCTTAAAGTCAGTAGACAGACAGTAACGCCTTCTGTTATTGCACACTCTCACAGTTTGATGGTTCTTAATCAGTTGGATGATTTTGATTACGTACATAACATTACATTACATGACATACAATTAACTCGTTAAGCAGAAGAAATCATCCAAACCCACTTAGAATAATACATTTTGACAGCAGTTGTAAACCAACTGACTTCACCAGCTGACACCTGCAAAAGGAATAAGTAGCATTTCTTGAGTTTCTTTTAGTAGGACAAGAAAATAGGTCGGTTCAAGAGGATCCAGCTGAAGAGGTGTGTTTTCTGCCATTCTTACTGAAGGAGGGAGATCATTCCATCATTGTGGCATTAGGGATGAGAGGAGTTGCAACCGAGATGAGTGAATTCTGAGCCCACACAGCAATTGGAGGGATTATGCAGCAAGGGGGAAGGACCGTAGGGAGCAGGGTTTAGAACCTGACTATAGATTACTGGTAATAATCACACTGCTGGCGAGTACCGCTGTCTTC
>CAAKHC010002224.1:0-21498 GCA_901007825.1 Macroramphosus scolopax | reverse complement strand
TGTCTTGAACTTGATCTGTGCAGAGATGGGGAGCTAGTACCAGAAGAGGGGAGTAACGTCATCAAATGTCAATTGGTTGAACACCCAGACAGGCAGCAGCGTCTGGATGTGCTGTAAAAGTCTGATTGCAGAGGCAGGTATCCCAGCCAGGAGAATGTTGCTGGAGTCCAGGAGGGAGATGACAAGTGCTTGAACCAGGAGTTGTGCAGCTTCCCTCATTAAAAACAGTTGTGTTTTTTAGATGTTGTAGAGAGAGAACTAAGAGTGTACTTCTAGTGCTGTCAGTGGAAATGGAGAGAGGGATGGACTTCCATGCCTCGACAATTTCCAACAGTAGTTGTGACATTAATTGAATTCGATATTTTTCAGTTCATATTTCCTTTGTTGTGAAGCCAAACATGTTTCTTTCAGATTCAAGTTGAGTTTCTGTATTTGTATTTCATTTTCAAAAGCAAGACAAAGAATCTGCATCCTGAACATTGAAGAAAAACGTGTTAAATATCCTTTTTTCCTTGTTGTCCCTCAGCCTAGCAGAGGAGTTCCTGTCAGAGGCTCTGACTGACATGGCAGCAGAGTTTCAGGATGTTGTGGAGGAGTACGCAGAGGCCATCTTCACCTCAGAATTCTTACAGCTGATCCAGTCCCCTCCTGCTTCAGCACCAGGCTCGACCAGCAAATAGACTGTTACAGCTTTGAGGATGTAATGTAAGATTTTTACACATTTCTGTAATATATATTTATTTTTGCACATTTTCAGTACAAAGTATATAAATATCAAGGACTCATCTTGTTGATCATTATTGTCTTTGCTAAGACTCTCAACTCTTTTATTCTAGAATGAATCTTTTCACTTCTGTAATCATTGTGTTCACTTGCAAAGATCTTGACATTGTTTATATATTTTCACTGTGATCTGACTGTGATGATGGAATTGTGTTTTTTTTAATTTTTTTTTTTAATGAATCTGCAACAGACAAGATCGTTGAATGGCCCCAATAGTATTTCCGATCCATCTGTATGTGTTATTGCATTCCACTGGGCAAAAAAGTTTATATTAGATAAGCTTTGAGAGACCACTAATATGATTACTGCACTCCCCTGCAACGTAGTTTAAATCTCCTCAAGGTTACTCCCACTTTCTGTTTCTCAGGGTGGAATATGGAAATAAACTGATTCTATATTGTCCCTATCAAAAGCATGTAGGAAGTGTAATGTGTCCGGTATGAAATCTACTTATATCCTTTTCATTTTTCACCATTATATTAACATCTTTTGATATGTGTTTACACTATTATTCATTTCTGTTTCATCCATCACAAAGGCCAACACAATTAGGACACAATTTTCAGTTTCAGTTTCTTCTGTTGCAACTGACCAAATTACTGATGCACAATAATGTCGAACTGTGTCAGTTCTGCATGCAAGACAAATAGGGTGTTTTGGCAAAACAAGCAAATCAGTGGGACCGTCAAGAAGAACATGAAAGTCGTGCAGATGAAGCAGAGGGGTTTGTAGTGTGAAATATGAAACGCTTGCTCGAATCGGCTACAGATTACAAATAAGTTATTGTGGCAATATAAACGAACTGAGGCCAATCTATCTTTCACCAAGTCTCACTTGTTGATATTCCTTGTGAATTGTAATGTATCCAGTTTGTTTGCACTAGCCTGTGACTTAAGTGTTATTCAATATTTTTATATAAGATTTGCAGATGTCGTGCTGGCCTGTGGGGACTGGCCTTTGAGACGGGGCATGCAGTGACTGAATGAATTGGTTCACATTGAATCAGCTGCCCCCGTTGTCTCGCAGGCAGGATTCTACGTGGGCGTCTGAATACGTGCAGGCTTCCATGAGATCCGGGGCAGCAAAGGTTTATTTTACAATCAAGCAAAGGAGATATCGGTAGTGCGAAGAACTGTCACTGCTAAACTGAAATTGGGGAACAGGACACCTGAAAATAAACTTATTCTGTAAATAAATAAAACAACTCAAGAGCAAACTATTGTTCATTGTTATGTTTTAGAAAATGTAAACATGTCTGCCAAGGGAAATTAAAAAGAGATCACTTTCATTTCTGTCACCTCAGTAGATACCACTTCTGCTACAACTCTTGTGAGGCTGCGATGTGTAGTGAGTTTCTCTGCTCACTATTGATTTTTCAGTATAAACTCTTTTAGTTGTGCTGTTTTGTTCCTAAGAGGTTCGACCTTGCCTCCAGCTTGTAATGACTCTAACTCTAAGCTAATTTCATACGTGTTGAGGACCCAGATGACAATCATATACGGTACTCAAAGTATTTTGGGGGCACTTTGTCCTCCATGTACAGTCCATCATGGCTTATTTGTGACTGTTGGGTTGCTTTCAAAATGATTTTAGCTGGGGCTTGGACACCAGATGGATGTGCAATCTTAAGGCTTCCTACGATTGTTACACATGCCTGCTGCTCCCAATGGATATTGTGTCGGAGCTGAAGTGTCAGAAGGATGATTAGAGATGAGACGCTGGTCACCACTGAGCAACGTGTCAACCAAACACTGACATTGTTCGGATTTTACCCAGAACACTTGGTGTTGTAGATTACAATGATTTTCTGTCTGAGATCTCATTAAAACCTGCAACTGTTTCAGTTTTTGGCTGTTTGCATCATTTTCGTGCTCTGAAGGCATTTCACTATTTACTATTTCAATTTGCACAATAGAACAAAAACATTTTTATTATGACTTTATTTACTATATTTCTATCATTGATCATCATTATACTAAAGGAGGAGCAGTGTTTAGAGTCGTCGATAGACCAAAGGAGGATATCTGTCTGTATCCTTCATGATGAGTGACAAGAGTGACACCTTGACATCCCCTGACAGTTTGCATTACTTCAAATTAGGACCCATGAAAAACAACTCATTAGAGTTCCAATTATCAAAACTAGGTTGAAATTAGGTGGTTGCCTGGACCCCAATACATCTGTATTCTTAGCAACAGCGCAGATTAAAAAAGAAGAAGAAAAACACATGAATGAATTATGAATTCTTCAAAAGAAGTCTCTTTATAAAATAAAGCACCATTGAACAATGACTATACAACATGTTCTTCCTAGTGTCTGTCACTACTCGATCGGTGCATCCTGCCAAACTCATACACTGCATCTCAAGGATGAGAAGGAGGCGAGATGGTTCACTCACAAGAGGCTTGCTTCATCAGCTTGTGAGTAAACCATCGCAAGCACAAGGTTGGTTGGACTCCCCTTGATCAAACAAGTACTTTCAGTTCCATGGATTAAGTTGCTGATTGTGCTTTTCACTCAAAAGCTCGCTAATTCCTTTCAGAAGAAAAGTGCTTTTAGTAACTGCATTCAGTGCATTATAATTTAAATAACCTACTTCCTATTGAATAGTAGATGCTGGCTTGTATGGGGGATATCCGTCTCTCTAGAGTTATGTCCTACAAGGTGGGGAGAAAAAGTTTCATATGAATTTAAATTATTTGTTTTCCTCTTGGAATAGTGGAGCCGTTTGCTGTAATCTGGTTTTAACATCCTTCCGGTCTGCAGTCTTTATTTATTTGACTTTCTATGTGTGATCTCAAGTTCTGACATGAACTGTCATTGGAATTCATGATGAACACAAATAATTTGGATGTACAGTATCCCGACCAGAGTTTGGTAATGTAGTGTGGCTGGCTCTCCCAATTCCAGAGCGATGGCTCAGCCACAGGCATTTCCATCCATCAATATTAATTTGTGGGAGGCTGCCAACATCATCCCTCTGCGACTGCGTGATCGCATGTTTGATCGTGAGGAGTAACATAAGTGATGTTATGACCAATTCACGCACTACAGAGTGCAATGTGTGACACAATCCCGCTGTGGGAGATCCTTCTACTGCCATTTGGATCAAATAATGCAGGAATGTAGGCCAAGATAGGCTTTAGATGATTAGATCAGAGGCAGCAGGTAAAATTAAACATCAGTCAGATTATAACTAATTAAATCTGGGTTTGAGGCTAAGGGGACATGGTTAGTTTGCTCCGTTCCTCTGTTATCCACTGACAGCCAAAACAGGTAAAAGTGAATGACTTCCTGCTTGTGCAGACGTCTCTTTCGAGGTCAATACTGCTGCTGGTGTGATTTTGAGACATTTTTTCTGCCTGAATGGCTCTCCTACATGACCTGCTGCTTCAGTGATGGATACTTAACAAGGTCGATAGCTACTTTCACTCCTCTATCTATGGCTGTCAGCACCACATGTTCTGTAAAAATCCTCCCTCAGATATCAAATCAGTGGCTAACAAAGTTGATCATCTTTTGGGACCCAAATTTGACTCTCAATAGCAACTCTTATGCCTAAGGATAATTTGGTTGAGGCTGCTTTAAAATGTAATCCAGCATCACTGACATAATCTGACCCCTAAAATATATTAAAAAACGAAAAAAAAAAATATTAGATGTATAATTTTGTTTTATTTTCCTAAGTATTTATTGAGTTTTTTGTAATTGTCTGGTAAAATACGTTTTTTTATGTTTTTGCTATTCTTTAAATATTATATTTACTTATATATTAATCACCTTTACTCCTAGCAAATTCGATTATCTCAAAATAATGGGAAAGACTTTGAGTAAATAGCAAGAAATAACTACTAAGATTAGCACGTTTTAACATAATAACCTTGAGAACAAAATATATTCAAATGTCTGTGATCCCCATGCGGACTTTGTTCTGCTGTTATGGATTTAACTTTAAATGGTGTGTCAGTGACATCACAATTTCTGGAATTTCACAATAAAATGTTCCTATCTTTTTGTGTCTATCACTCGACATGCCTGTGCTTTCTTCGTCTACGCTACTTCTTGAACATTTTGGATAACGGTGACACCGGGCACGGAGGCCCTTGAGCAGCCGTGGACGCGCGCACCGCTGGAGGCAGTCGCGCTGCAGACTGGCGTGGCGCTGCATGCCGCTTGTTTGGACAAACTCCGGCTGATGTCGGCAGAGGAGGGGAGAGAGGGACTACAGCTGGGTGGACATGACATGTGAGCCAAGTCTGCACAGAGACAAACACTCAAAGTATGTCTGCGGCAGGGGCGGGCCGATGCTCAATGGATCTTGACACAGGTGAACGCAGCAGCACATTATCCCGTTTTGTTTCGTTTCCCCCCCTGTGACTGTGAGAGGAGACAGTCACAGCAGCTGTAGCTCCCCGCTTCACCCTGCTTTCAGTCTGCCAGGCGTCAAGGTGCCGGAGACAGGAGAGGGACGCTCTGTCTTTAACTCTCCGACAAAACGCTGCTGAGTGACCGCACAGACTCACACGGCGGAGGAGGACACTATGTCAAAGGGGACGAGAGGAAAAGGTAAGGACATTTGAATGCACGGATGGTCTCGTGCTAACAGGTAGAAGCCCGCGTCTCTTGCTGGATGTTGCCGCGCACGGCGCGTGCTGCACGGACGAAGGCATTCAGTAGGAATGTGCGACGGACCAGTACATGTCAAACAGTCCGGAGCGGGGGACTGACGGTCCCAGCGTGTCCTTTAATATGTCTGCAGTCTGTTGGTCTCTCTTATGTGCGTCCGTGTCGTGTTTTGGCGGAATGTGTGACCTGTCCGGTTATCTGATGCTGCAGGGTCCAAAAAAAAATCAGATTGATTAATGAAAGATTGACACGTGAGGTGTCGGTGTCCTACAGACAGACCTACAGACCTGTGGACACCGGTTTCTTTTGTCGTTGCTGTAAGTATGCGTGGCTCTAGCTTTACAGCCTGGTGGGGAGTGGGATTATTTTTGGCAGCAGCCTTAAATTATAATTCAGGACTCGATCATATGGTTAAAACTTTTGCAAATGAAATTTCTCTGAGATCGAAATCAGGTTTTAGCAGCCTCACCTGCACACACAGGACAAAAACAGTAGTCTTTCCTCCTCTACTCCCATGTCATCAGCAGAGGCACAGATTGGCAACAGGCATAGCAGGCAAGTATTTGGGGCCCCTGGCCGCTAGGGGGCCTAAAGTACTGACAAACTTTACTTCACTGCAAAATGTCAAAATTTGGCAACTGCAATGACAGCTGCCCCCTCACCCTTAAACAAACAATGACATATCAGTCAGAAACCACCCCAACGGGTCCGTATATTATTCTCATCAAACTTGCATGAAAAAAAGAAAAAGAATGCTGATATGAAATAAAAAAAAAAAGATGGAAAATAGATTTGTACTTTTGTCCTTGGTGTCAGAGTATTTATAACATAATGGTGTTTTAAGCTGGTTTGATGGGGCTTGGTATTTTTTGCCCTAACAGATTCCAGGAGTGCTTCCGAGCATCAGAATATATATATTGCCAGGACAAGGTTAAACAAGGAGAAGTGACCTAGAACAATCCCAAAGGAGTTCTTTGCAATTAATAGCAGACAGGTTTTCATGCAGCTTTTTAAATGTGGTTTGTATTTGAAAGTGTATGGAAAGGACTGTCGTCATGACATTTCTGTTGCATAGAGGATTTATTTCTGCTCAATCACTGCTGCTCCAACGTGCCACCTGCTTGCATTATGTTCCAGAATTAGTTTTCAAAATGCAATGGTTTGGAAAGCTTTATTGTATTTGTTATCAGGGTAGCTGATTACTTCTTTCAATGCAGCAGCTTCTGGTGGTTTAACCTCGATCTCTGGTTCAGTGTATCATATTTTTAAATTCATTATTTTTATTGATTTAGCTTACAATCACCAGCTGTAATTTAATTAAATGTAAAGTACTTACATGTTATCATGCATCGGTGCTGCTTGAGCACCTTTGAGCAGGCTACTGAATCCCGCCGCTTCAGTCTGTCTGTTTTGCATGTGGCCTTTGTGGTTTGACCTTTTCCACATGGCGAGAGTGGAGGGTGAGTTACCCCGATGGGATCAATAAAGTATCTGAGTTTTTAGTCCAATTCATGACGGATTGTGTCAACTCAGAGGGAGGCTTTGTCTCTGTGGGTTGTAGACTTTAAATATCACTGCCTTGGATTTAAAGTGACATCCTGAACAGATGTACAGTGGAATAATGGAAAGTCATTAGAATAATGTGAATACAATATTTTACTCTCAGCATGAAGCTAATACAAACAGTGCCAAGCTCAAATCCAGTGTTGCATTAACGTCTTAAACTGAGGGTTTTCCCTTTGAATTTCCCTGCAGTTTCCTTCAATGTGTAAAGAACTTGTTGCACACTTATGTTACTACTTGTTACCACATTCCACTGGAGCTATTATGCTGTCATTGAATTACTCCAATAAAACGCATCATTTTAACGCTGAGTTATTATGTCATACGTCATATGTTTTCCTTAGATTCAAGCAGATATATTCATATTTTGCAGTACAGCAGAGTGTAAAAGGTTAGCTTACCTGATGTAAAGATGAGACGAGAGGGAGAAGAAAACAGCTGTTGTTTGTTTGATTGTTAGAAAAGTTCTCTGGTTCGATCCCTGGGACAGGTAGTTAAAAATGTGGGTGGAGTTAGTTAACATTATCATTAACAGCTGAAGTTCCTTTGAGCAAGGCACCTAGCCCCCAACTGCTCCCCGAGCGCCGCTAAAGTGGCAGCCCACTGCTCCAGTCTGTGTTCACTGTGTAAAATTCTAAAATGGCCTGGTTCATCATCTACATAGGACCAAAATAAATGTGAGCAGTAGATGTTGAAGATCCTTTTCATGTTGAAACTGGGGCTCAGATATTTATGATAAGTTTGTCTGAATATTCATTATTTGGATAATTGAGGCTGGGAGCTTTTAATAGACTCAATCTAAATTGTTTCGTACAGTCTGAGGTTTGAGAGAGTTTATAATGAGAACATCTCTTAGGTACTCATTATAGTCCAAAGCGTAGCCTACAAGAAACTGTAGCTGGAACTCCTCGGGGTCCTCTTCACCAAAAGACTTTAACCATCTTGGGATTACATTCACTCAGGAGGGAAAGTAGCTTCTGCATAACCATCCACGATATCTCCAGCTATCAAAACATTCTTGTCCAGCTCATGGAACAATATTTTAGAACACCAACATCATTATCAAGATGACCTGTTGAACTATAGTAAAGGGATGTGCAGGGATGTCATTATCTGTGGATGTTTCTGTTCACCATCACAACCTGGAAGAGGGAGCGGTTTGTACTGGACTTTTACACAGAGTGTAACATGGGATCTTAAAAAAAATCTGCATATGTATATTTGTTTTTTTTAATGTTACGACAACCAATTAAAAGGGGGCAGATAAGGCAATGCTATTGAACGCAATTTTATTGCAAAGGAGGTTATTCTGTCCTCCAGACTAGCAGAACAACCGGAGAATGAAACTAATGAAACTTATGTTGCATAACAGAAATATGATTTGAAGGCGATGCTGTTTCATGCTAATGCTCAGGTGTGTGATTGGCTTCTGAACAGCTGTCTTAGTGAGGACATTCATTAACATAATGCATTCCCAAGCCCCTTACCACCACAAACAACACACACACACACACACACGCCGCAGAAACGTGTTACTTATAAAGGTAGCCTGCGTATAGCAATGCAAGCTAACCTCGATGAAGCTGTTACTTAACGTTAGGTACGCGGTCAATACAGTGTTTCTTACAAACACACTATTATAAGTGACGGTGGTCCTGGGTTTGTTCAGGTGGTGACGACAGCTTGACAACGTCAATTAAACCTGATTGGCACATTAGCAGAATTCAACTGCAGTACTTGGGTTTCAACCTGTAGAGGGCAGTCCCTATGCATATTTATAACTCAATATCTACTATTCATATTAAAAAATGTAAGATTCGGAGCTGCATATCCCTATACTTTGATTTGAGGTTGAAACATAAATGTATCTTAAGTCTTCACCTTAAAATGTAATCATTTAAGTCATGGGGGTCTATAAGGGAGGCGAGTCCCGACAATGTGACTGTTTAAACTGTATCCACGCCACAATCCACAATTATTTATTTAGTGCAACGAATAGAGAAAAAAACAATAGTGAAACACTGTATTATTCTATTCTAAACTAATTAGATTACTTGACTACCCATCAATATTAAAAGTCGCAGGTCAAAAGTTGCTAATGTTTTTTCCCCCTCGCAGCACATCAGTACTGTTAGCTGGCGCCTAACAACTGCTCCATGCTAAGTCTATGCTCCCGCCTCGTCTTGTGCAATACACACAGAAACTCTGCTGTAATTCTGTCAGTTGAAGTTCCCCTTTTGGAGTCGAATGCAGCAAGATCAGGTCATGTTTTTAGTGGACAATCTCACAAGTCAAATTAGTTTCCCTGCAAAGGCCGTTTTTTTTCAATTAGTTCACTTTCTTTTTTTTTTTTATCTCAACAGCTACTACTGGATGTCCTTTCCAATTAATCTTAATTAAACAGAATATACTGTGTGTGTCTGTGAAATACATTTGGTAATGGAAACCTCGCTGTGAGGCTCTACATTATTTTAGCCATGCTCTATAAAATCGTGTGAGACTGCAACGCTCCAACACGCTGGAAGCAGATTGAGGGCAATGCGCAATTTGTCTGGAGTTACTGTTGCAGTGACTGGAGATATGCGTCCATATCTCAAGCTAGGGTGAATATTTTTTTTATGACTTGACCTTACTTTTACTTGTGAGGCAGAGACGCTCTCCTAGGAACGTTGCTCTTCAGCGATCGCCCAGAAACTTTTTAATTTCATGACTTAAACACTTACGCATGCAGATCTTATCTTTGTAATTTTCTATTATAAGAGGGCTGCAGGGTATTCCTTACTACTTAATAGCTATTTACATATTCTCTCTCTCTCGATCACTCCTCAAGAAATAAGTGCAAAATATGCATTAGCTCCTTGAACGGCAGTGTAAGGGAAAAGCAAAGGACAATATAGATTATCTGTTAATGTCACCATGAACGCTTTACATTTGCAGTGCTGTTTGTCAGCAGCAACGTGGCCCTGTGCCCAGATTCTCTGACTGCCTATCAAAACAGAAGATAGACCCAATCTTAATCACCTAACTATTGAGAGATAATTTGAGTGGTTTAAAATGATTCACAAATTATGAGGCCTGTGCTGTGTAAAGCTTTGGTTTCTTGAAATTAAGCAGGTGTGACTCATGTAGAAGAATATTAATGTCTATAATAATAATCTCTTAGTCATTTTTAATAGCGTTGCAGGTCGATCCATCAATCTACACCAGATTGATGCATCTTAACCCCTAACTATCGGATAGGTTGCCATGAAATTTTATAGAGACATTTATTTGACCAACAGATGAATCTCGTTGATTAATGATCCTCTCATTACTCCTGTAGTTCCGCCCGCGGGTCAAAGTCTTAACTTATCCAGTGAGACGTCTTTGTGTATTCAGATCTTTGTTGCATTATCGAGGTGTGTTTTACACATGTATAAAACTTTAATGCCCCATGAGGTCCTATCAACATTTAGGGACATGAATAGCAGTCAAACTGCTAGACTACCCTTTCAGAGAGTGCTGGGATGACAGGTATCTGTCTGTCAGGCATTATTGAGGAAGTCTGTTATAGCCTGTTGACATCTATATGTGTACATATAATGTCTCAAAGCAGTGTTACACAGTTTCAGGCCAAAGTTTCAGAAGGAAACTCTGACATACAATGAGATTATTGCAGCCCGTGTAAACGTGGAGCCATTGATAAACCACTGCTCAGTTCATGACCACGTCTGGATATACAGTATGTCCCCTTCCAAAACAAAAGAAATATATTGCATGGACTTTTTACTATATATGTGATGCATAGTCATAATTACGACGCTCGCTAGATTGCATCTGTCTTTTGATTACGGCGTAACCACCTCGATACATTCTATAACTGAGAAAAGCAATTTAATGAGCCTGATAAGTTTTGAATCCATCAGTCTTCGCAAGTTAGAATTGCCAGTTTTGAGTAATCTTCTTGTCCTCACCTTGGAGCGTCTTTTCATTGGCTACCGAGGAGCTCCATTGAACAGCAGATGGTTAAGCATCTTTTAATGGGTGACATGATTAACCAGCAGGCATGGGAATTTAAACCAATATCTCTCCAGCTGCACACCACCACCATTTTGCATGAGTCTTGAAGCCAGTAAATTGATTGCCAAGCCTCTTAAGGAACTTTTGGGTTTCTTCATCTCGCCCCTGGCCATCAACGTCATCCTCTCTCTGAGAGTGTGGACCGCTCTTACCGATCCCCATTGTTCATCCTGCCTGAGGCTTCAAAGCTCATTCAAGTGCACAGTGTGCGTTAAAGCACCTCTAAGCATTTTGTTTTCTACATATTTTCATGAAATTGGATCAGTCTGAAACCTTTTTTTCCCCCCGTTTGCTGTCACCTGTACCTGCTGATACTCCAGCTAAAAATAGAGCTGAAGGATGCTGACGAACAGCCTCTCTTTTTCTCTCTCTGTTCCTTCTCTTTCACCCTGAAGGGAATGCTAACCATTTACTCTTGCAGTATTTTAGTGTTGAAAACAGTTTTGCATAATCTTACTGGCACACATTCTGCCATGAGTACACTTAAAGCAATGCTTATCCCTACACCTGCATCTGTTTGAAGCCGTAAGCGACTCACCAACTCAATGCTTCACTTAGTTTACGACATGATTGATATTTCAAATTCTGCCTTTTACTGCTACAGATTGCTGTGTGTAGTGCAGCTGTCCTGGCAAATGGTCCCAAGACAGCCTGCTTAACAAGCAGCACCACGATGTTCTCTGAAATCTACAGAGACTGCGCTAACGCATTCAGCCTGTGACCTTTGTTATTGTATGTGATCATACAAATCAGTGTTAATTTAAATCTAATGGCTGTTTGTCATGGGGAAGCACACTGGGCCGGTGTCGGGGAACATCTATTCACAAAGCACACAGCAGCTGGCTCAGTGCTATCTGAGGTCAGAGACTCGACGGTGGCAGGGGACCAACTCACCTGGAGCCTGCTCCCCTGTCCACTTGTTGCTTGTCACATCCGAAAGTCTTGATGTCTCACTAGTGTCCTCATGCAAGGTGGAGGGCAGAAACCGCATTTTCAGTTTTACCTTTGGTGAGTCACTTCTGTCTATGAAGAGGCTCTTAGACTGTGGAGAAAAAAGCTTTGGAAAAGCCATTACATCCCTGATGCTGGACTGTGAGCAAGCACATTTATTTTAAAAGTCTGCTAGCATCTCCCGTCAAGGATGATATATTACTACATACGTAGGTCCAGTCTATTCTGGGTGTCTTCTCGTTTCTGTTCCTGATTGATGGGAGTCACCTTCAAATCCGGTCAGTGTCTTAGTCAAACTATTCTATTTTTTACTCAAGGATTCTTTACATGGAATTAAAATAACCACAGAATACATTAAAAAACATGTATTACGTAAGAAAAACAATATGCATTTAAAGGATCTTTGACCACAGTTCTACAGTCAGCAGAAGAACCTCTGCAGAAGTTAAACATTGCTTTACAGTAAGGAAGATTAGGCGAATGCTGATGTTTTGTGCCTCCAAGTGGCTCAAAAATATATTCATGAGTAGCTTTAATGTTATACTCGGCATGAAAATACATGTATGTGTAAAGTCATACGTTGATATTGCCTGATACTGCAGAGTGAATTGGGGACTACTTTGTGATTTTGGTCATGTGTTTGTGCTTGTGGGAAGATGGAGATTATTAAATCCAAGAGATGCATCCCTTTAAGACACATCTTCCCAAAAGCATAACGACAGAATCGCCACTGTAAGACCAACATGGAGTCATCTTCAGGCTGGACATACAGACGGAGAGGGTGATCGAATTTAGTAATGAGGATTATTAGCTAGTCGTTGCATGGCAGTCCATTCATACACAGCACGCTTGTTTATCTCTGTGCAGTATAAGTGGCATCCAGTACAATGTCTGGAATGTAAATCGCTGACTGATTCAAATATTTGAGGAGAAGTCAATCGCCTCTTTGAATGCAGTGATTGATTTTAACTGTGTGCTGCAATGAGGTTTAATTATATTAGAGGACAGGCTATTAATAGCTATTTCCAGCTCACAGAGGAGCAAGCGGGTATGTCGTTATTTTGTGAGCCACTGGATGTCCATGGTGGAAGAGACACACACACAGACAACATCACAGTCTTTCTCTAGTTTGTTTTGTGGATGTGTGTACAGTGTGCTGTCCAGTGACGTCCATGTGATTTTCATATATACTATGGCATGTTTCATACTGAAATGAGGGGCAGGGGCACTACTTATGTGCTCCCCTTTCTCCAGGAAAAAAACAATGTGTTTCCTATTGACGTGGTAGATATCACCCTCTGATCATGTGGCTTGTCCAATTCTCTGGAATGTAATTTACTTCCTCACTGCCTCGTCCCCTTTGTCTCTGCAGCTGTGCCATCACGTATAACCCGTCAGCTCTTTTGGGTGCTGTTAGCTTCTTTGAGCTCCTTGGATATTAAATGCTGTTAATTACAAAATGAGGAGATTGGCACTTCCATAGCGTACCAACCATCTGGATTGGTGTAGACTGAGGGCGATGAGAGTTAAACCTCCAGTGAGAAGAAATCCCTTCAGCATGGTAACTGATCAAAAGCAGATTAGGTCGCTGATGAAGAGGGATTCCTCCTGTGGGGCCAGATTCGATGCTGAGGACTCTCTCGTTTTACTAAACAACCCAGAGCCGGGAACGAGCCGAGCCCTTTTTCAGTTTATGTCAAAGCAATTTCATGCTGTAGATTGTAATACTTTCATCTCCCATACATACAGATAACATGTATATTAACCCCCGACCAGAAGATTAGACGAGACTTCAACTGGATTTATGTTTGACATGAGAGGGAAAGGGGAGTCTTGAAAGTATGTTAACTGCGTTTACATTCTTTCCTGTTGATTTGTGATATAGCTTGAAGGTGGAGCCTCACATCCATCCAGATTAGTTATTAATTTACTTGGACTTGTCTTAGTTCATAATTGAAAAGGAGACTTGCGGCTTGCTATAGAGACTTTGCAGCGGAAATTGCTATTCCAGATGTGTACAACTGAAAAAGAGTAGGAACCGAGTAGTTCTTCCACTTCCTTTCTCCTGCCATCAGTATTAAACTTCCCCAGAGGCATTGGAAACACTGCCTCCATCAGACAGGAGTCAGAATTGCCACTGTAGATTCTAATGTTAACGTAAATAAAGGTAGGTTTAGGCCTGTACATAAACAACGGATGCTGGGTTTTTTTCATATCATGAATGTGGTTACGATAATATAGTGATGTTTAATCGTGGACCACCAAGGATTGTGAAAAAACTAATATTGGACACAACTGTATGTTAGTTATCTAATAATAGCAGCTGTTTGCTAATCATGGTGACCATTGTTAATCATGGTGACAATTGCTAATTATGCAACCGTTTGCTAATCATGGTGACCTTTGCTAATCATGGTGACCATTGCTAATCATGGCAACAGTTTGCTAATCATGGCGACAATTGCTAATCATGCAACCGTTTGCTAATCATGCAACCGTTTGCTAATCATGGCAACAGTTTGCTAATCATGGCGACAATTGCTAATCATGCAACCGTTTGCTAATCATGGTGACCTTTGCTAATCATGGTGACCATTGCTAATTATGGTGACCTTTGCTAATCATGGTGACCATTGCTAATCATGGTGACTATTGCTAATCATGGTGACTATTGCTAATCATGGCAACAGTTTGCTAATCATGGTGACAATTGCTAATCATGCAACTGTTTGCTAATCATGATGACCTTTGCTAATCATGGTGACCGTTGCTAATCATGGCACCCAATACCATTTGTGCGCAACATGCTTTGTTGTTTTCTTTTGCCGTTTTCGGCTGCGAAAGCTAATACTGAGACAGGAATCCCAGTTGTCAGTTTTGACAAATAAAGCTTTTTTTCTAGAGAAGATTTGAACACTTATTGATCCCCAGAGAGGATGGTTGAAGCCTTCAAGCATCAGTGAAGTGTACCATGACTCACTCCGAATCATCAGTAGAACAACCGTGTGTTGATTTCCCCTTGTGGGTCCATGTAAATGACGCCGGATGCAAGTTGCCAAGCGTGCAATGAATGAATAACTTGTCATATGCAACAGTCCCATGTTATCCCTAAACCGATTACTATAGGCAACAATGGATCATTTACAAAGTCAAATTCAACCATAAATGAAAGTATGGAGGGTGTGAACATTTGGGATATATATTGTTTGGAAATTTCTTTATTTACATTTACAGTATAGATAGTTTGGCAATCTCTACATTTACATTTACCTAAATATTTAGTTTGTCCTTTTAACATTAAGCTTAACAATTGCCTTGCATTGCCTTGTGTATTGATCATTTAGCAATCACATTGTGATGACATTAAGAAAGGGGATGTGTCATCTCATCTTCCCTAAATGTGAGAAAAAGTGTCGTCAGTAGGCTTCTTACAAAATGTTCCCTTTCTATTACAGCCTAACTGGTTGATATGTCTCTATCTAATTCTCCTTAAATCTGATGTATCCTGTTTCCAAATTCCATTGTGAAGCAATGGAAAATACATTATAATTTACTGATGATTCAATTATAGGGTGTGTTTCAGCAGAGATCACCTCCGTCTGCGTCCCACAGTGAATATCATGGAACAGAAAAGTCGTGCAGGATGGGGGATTTTGTATTACACTCTTTAGATTTAATTTGAACAGAGATATCCTATTCTTGCTTTTTGATCTGAGAGTACTGACTGTGCGCAGCTGTGGATTGATGCCGAAGACAAATCAAATTATCAACACAGGTACAGCTGAATATTGACATGATTTGATCCTGTGGATTTTACTCCTGAATAATTCTCCAAATTCTACTTTCTAAGGGAATTTCATCCGTCAGAAAGCCCTATTATTTTCATCCCAGTTTTTATGATTGATGTTAAGCAGAGGTTTTCAAACTGAGATGGTGAGCCTCCGCTCAGACAAAGTCTGACATCAGAGAGTACATGCACATAAAAAAGGTCTGTCCTAAGGCATTCATGACTTCCTGAAAGTGGGAAAACTTTATATTTAACCAAATTGTATACATATAGGCTATTCTGTGTGATGTCCCTTTGATAAATAATGTAAAAGCTCATGTAATATTCTTTTACTTCCATTCACTGAGCCTCCCATGAAACTGTTCAAAGCCACCCTGGGAAGGCCTTCCACTTTGAAAACCAAATGCTTTAAAGCATCGGGCTCAACACTCCTTCGTGTGACATACCAACCTACCTAAAACATATGATTCATTCACACATATTTAGAAGATTGTGGGTTGTGAAAAATATTCCAGTATTCGGTGACTGGGGTGAAAGAATCAGTGATGCTGGAAGTTAGTAAGAGTTGGGGGTGCAGAGAGAAATTCTGTACAATGACGTCATATCAAATAATTTAAAGTTTATGATGTCTGTATCAATTATCATCAGTGGTTTAAATCAATCCTAAATCATTTTACAACACAACAGGCAGAAAACATGAACACCAATATGCACAATAGTCATGGGATTCAAGTTCATTCCTTCTTTATTGTTGACTGAGCTACAGGGAGCAGTAGAAGAGTGCTCCACTTTATAATGCACACGCACACACACTAGTACTAGTAGGGAGGCTATATGAGGGATGGTTGTGAGAATGCTGCACAATAAATGCTCTCACAAGGGCTGAACTAATCCTCGCATGAGCCTCCTCACTCATCTCCTTCTATTGGCCGACCTGACAGAGTTATTGGCTGTGAAGAGTTTCAGCAAGCTGTTAGTTTGGTTCCTGTAGCACCTCGAGAACTATTTGCTGACTGTCAAAGCTGCTGCTTTGAGTAAAAGTAGGATTAAACTTTTCCCAAGTCAGAATCCATTTATTTATGTTCAGTAAGTTATGAGTTTTCCTTGCCAGATAGGCTCAGTTTGTCGTCAATATAACAAAGCTTGTTTCTTGTATGTACTGCAGCCTAATAATGTATTGGCCAAAGTGGCTGTGAGAACAGGAAGTAATCACTCGTGACAACCATAACTCGTATGAACTGGCCGAACACGAGGGTTCAGGTCATTTTGGTGATTTAAAAAATGTAGCCGTTAGTGCGAGTTTACTAAGTTCAAATTTTGAGTCTTTGCTGGAAAAGACAGTCGGATTTAACATGGAAGTCAATAGAGCAGAATATGGGGGAAACTGACTCTGTGAGGGGTCTGCAGCAAAATCTCTAAATCGCAAGGCTTAAAGGGTTACATTTTATGAACGAGGAGATATGTGGCTAAGTTTGAACTAAATTTAATATTCGTGGAGCCCTTTCATACATGGGTGTTATCTTTTCCTTTTGGCTTAAACTAGCCGAGTGCTCTCAGACTCCTTGTTGGTGCGCAGGCGTCGTCCCCGCCTCTTAGCACTGTCCATCCTCAGGTCAGGTTATTACTTATTAATTACTATAAAGCATGAAAACTCTGTTGTAAACATACTACTTATTTTCCTTTGTAGACAGCAATAATTTGTTGAATTGAATTCTGCCTTTTGGGCTGTTTTATTACAACCCATAATATCAATGATCTCTTTATTATCAGGTGTAATATAGCTTTTTTACTATATTGCTTAGTCCTGTTCGAATCCGAGTGATAGAACATTTGATTACTTACAATCAGTAAAGGCCTCATTGTGTTTTTACTGCGTCATTAAAAAGGATGTAAAGAATTCAGACCTTTGGAAAAGGAAGGTTCCAGATTTGGCTGAAGGCCAGCAGGGAAACATGCTTCATTTGAGTTACATCAACGAGCAGAGTCTTGCTGAGGACGAGGCTTGTCAAAGTCACTGCCCCAAGGAGACGGAAACCATCAGGAAAATTACATAATTAAACAGAGTTTGATCTTTGGAACAGGAATGTTCCCTTAATCATCTTTTGTCTTTCTTAACCTTCATCAACTTGGTAGGTTTTATATTTTTTGGTTGATAACAACCTTCCAGAAAGGCTTTGTGTTTCAATATATATATTTATATATCACTTGCTGCTTTTGTGATTTTTTTGTAACAATCATTTGTACACAGTTAGCAGTGTTTGTATATGAGAACTTCAAAGAGAACACTGTTTGATAATGAAGCATTCCCCAAATCCCTTTTGAACCCAGCTCTTGAATCGCAAGGTCTTAAAAACACAGCGTGCTGCCTTTGCCGAGACACTTTTGTGCTGTGAGACTTCTCAAATGCAAGTCCATTTTGAGTCTCTCCACCTGCTGTGTCACTCGAGAGGGCAATCTATTCCCACCTGGGGCATCAACAATTTCCTTTTGACATTTTTTAAGCTATCGACCGAGAGGCAAGAAAAGCCAGAATAAGAAGCGTGAACACGTCTTTGAGTTCTGTGATTAATGGACTGACCCTGTCTGTCATTTTGCAGGTTTAACATGCTTTCTTCTTTCTCATCCTCAGGTTCATCACGGAAGCACAGCGCCACTCATTGGTGTCTGCAGAACATCGCACAAGAATCTGTTGAAAGCTCCGATGAGGAGTTCTTTGATGCCAGAGGTTAGTTTTACATATTTTTCCACATTTCATCCTCTCTTTCCATCAAGTGTGCATACTTGAACTCCAGGAACTTAAAGCATGCAAAATATGATATGTCAAGGGTTCTTCTTTGTTCACTTTTGTGGACAAGTTTCAGGACCACCGAGAGACATGACGGGGAAATTTATATCATTACAGCAGGAAAGAAGATGCACACATTAAAGAGCATTTACAAGAAAATAATCAACAAATGAATAAGTAAATAAGTTAGGGATTGCACATAAAGTTGCATATTGTACAGTACACACAGTATTGAAGTAAAGACAGTGAGTCCTTCAGTGTTTACTGGGAACAGTGTTGGTTATAGAGTCTGACTGCTGCAGGGAGGAAAGACCTGCGGTATCTCTACGTGAGACGCCGAGGGACAATCAGCCTGTCGCTGAATGAGCTGCCCAGAGATGTTAGAGTGACCTGTAGGGGGTGGGACGTGTTGTCCAACAGAGACGACAGCTTGGCCATCATCTTCCTGTCTCCCACCACCTCCACAGGGTCAGGAGGACAGCCCGGGACAGAGCTGGCCTTCTTCACCAGTCTGTTCATGTTACAAGTTCTGAGACATTTTAAGGGTTTACTGGAAGCAGTGCTGTTGTTGGTGAAAGCTCAAGCAGATGTGTTGCCACATGTTAAAAAAGGATGAGTACAATAAACAAATCATCTGAGTCAACTGCTTTCAATTAGACATCAGACGTATATTTACTTAAATTGACCTAATTAAATACGTATAAAAACATGAAAATTATCTTAGAGCTTTCACAAGCTCCTGAATCCAAGTACTTATATTCTGGTTATGCAATTTGTTAATGAGACTTAATCACTATTAGAACATGATTGAGAGTTCAGGGAAAACACAGTTTCAACAGTAAGGGATTACCGTATAATATATAATATAATATAATGTGACTGCTGGGGAGAAAATGTCTCACTCTGTTGGAAGTAAAGAAAGTTGAGTCAGCTCACTTACAAATGTTCTTACAGAGTGGAGGTTCATAAACTATCTATGTACGAGTACTTAAACATGCATTCAAGAACCCAAAGTCAATACTACAAACAGTACAAGGTTCCGGCAGGGATCATGACACCTATAATGTAGCTCTGTATTTATCAGGACAGCTGCTTTACCTGGACCTGAACTTGGACTGTGTGTGTGTGACCTTTTGATTTGAACGAATTACCATCCGATCCTGACCAATCCTGTCACTGTGTCAGGAAATTTGAATTATTAATGAAGCTACGTTGCTGTGCCTCCTTTGTGAATGTGCACAACTTCTGTCTCAATAGGGAGACGCACTTATTGTTTCTGCTGAGGAAAATACTGCTCCATCAACCGGTCGTTCTGTGTTCACGGTTAATACCGCAAACTCTCCGCCGCATTAATGCCCACACCTCAGCCCATCACACCCATGGGTGCACACATGAGTTCAACAACATGGGCGCTGGGCAAGAAAATGATTGTTGTGCCGGTCGGAAACCTGCCACTTAAGCTTTATGAGTCTTTTTCACGGAGGGAAGAAAAGGCCCTCGGTCTCTTAGTTATTGACGCTGGAAAAAGGAGGGCAACTGTACTGACTGAATCACAAGGTCCTTACTGCAGGCTCTGGTGTGGAGCAGGTACTTTCTCAAAGTGCATTTGTGATGGTTGTTATGACTGAGTTGGATGACATCGGATGGCAGAGGAGACAAACCAGAGAAAGTGGGTTACAAATGGATCAAGTGTTAATTGTGCCTTGCTGTCTGGACTGTGCTCTGATCTAATTCTTGGAGGACATTCGAAGTGCGATGGTATAACAGCTGTTATATTAAGCACAGACTCTTTTTTTTTTTTTTTTTAGAAAACAGTCAATTTAAATGACTCCCTTTCTTCATTTCCGTTGTAGCTTCCAGTTCACCTTCCTCCCGAGTCACTCCTGCTACCTTTATATTTCCTCCTCACTCCCTTCTCGTGCATATTCTGCTCCCCTTACATTCACTGCACATCGTCCCAGGAAACATTAAATATTTATTCTCACCACAGCTGACAGAGAGCAGAGCCATGCGTTGCTCAAAACGCACTTCAGGCTGGTGTCACGGCGCCTATCAGTGCGAAGGAATCACAGGTTGATCCGATAACATATGAACGTGTGGAATGTGAACAGATGTACCTCGTAACCCTCCTTCTGTCCACATTATGAGATTCCTCAGTCATCACATGTCTTATCTATTTTAATCAAAAGAGACTGGAGGGACGGCATAATATTGAGTTAAATGAAGCAGATAAGTCATGATAGTTGTTGTGTGTTTTAACAACAACACACAATTCATTTAAAACAGGATGGAGTCGATGAGCAGCTCTGTGAGACGAATGTTTACAACCATAATGCTGATTAGCACATAACACATCGTACATCTGAGGCTGACTGGGTGTCTTAACTTGTCGGTAATGGTCAAAAACCCAAAGCACTGTGCACACCGGAGTGCTGGTCTATGGAAGCTGCTAGACGAAAAGGTTTTGAATTCGTCCTCTTTGAATATCTGTTGAAGTCTGCCTGCCAAAACCTTCAATAAGTGTCAACGTATTTTACTCAAAACCAAAAATGGCCACCCCCTAATGGCACTGCACAAAAAGTCAGCCAGTCACCAAACTCAGTGAGGAATATGCTGCATGGGTTCATTTAAGGTTTCTTTATCCGTCTGTTATGAGTGCTCAGTAATTCTCCCTCCTGTACAGCAGGTGACCCGACATTGATTGTACATACAAGCGGTGGAGGCAAGATCCAGTATCTTGCTCCCGTCTCTCACTTCAGACTATTTTTCCGTTTCTAAACGGAATAAGAATTCTTATCCAGTTTCACCATCCCCATCGGCAACTCCTCAATCTCCCCCTCCCCTCAGGTTAAGAGTCTGGGTGTCGTCCTCGATAGCACCCTATCATTTCATACCCATGTCAATAACACCATCCGGTCTGCCTACTTCCACCTCCGCAATATCA
>CAAKHC010002222.1:0-11090 GCA_901007825.1 Macroramphosus scolopax | reverse complement strand
TCTCCAGTGTTCAGAGATCCGTCCCTCAGACCTCCATGATCAACAGCTCCAGAGACAAGCGACAGCTCCGTGTCAGGCCGAGTCTTTGTGTCTGTCACTGGATGATTTAGGAGGGTGAAGATGTGCCTGGTTCCCTGACGCCCAACCAAACCACCTGGACCCTCGGCCTGTCATCAGCCTCCACGACAGTCCATCTCCTCCTCTCCCTCCGTCTGCCTCGTCAGCCTCACCCGATGCTTTTATAAACCCAGACCAGTTTGTTCTGGTCAACTCTTAAACCCCCCAACACCTGAAACCAGCCACCAGGGTCCAGATCTGTTGAAGGTCTCTAATGAACCTGCGTGATGAAGGTTCCGTTTGGATTCGTGGACGGAGATCGTCGCACTGCAGCAGAACCGTCACTGTTCGAGCGCCGCCGTTTCAAATCTGTTCCACCTTCAGACTTGGACACATATTCTGAGCAGCGTCACAGTGCAGCTCTTCTCCTCCCTCAGTGAATATTTAATTCAGAACCTTGACAGAGGACGATTTCTTTCTTTTTACTCATCCCAGCTGATTCCCTCGCCGGCTCTCTGGAGCATCGGTGGACGTACCAGCTGCTTCCCTGAACATCCCCGCTTAGATCCATTGTGCAAAAAGCTTTTACTTAACGTGGTTTCTCCTTGAGGCTATGAATATTATTGATCTGTGTGTTTGCCGCAGCTCTCTCTCATCTATCTTCCTTTGAGCGGCCGGCTTCTCATCATTTTCCCCTCAAATGTAAGAATTGATTGGGATCCTCTGGGCCTGCAGACGGCGGCTGCAGCGGCGTCCGGCTGCCCGTTAACCCTTCGACCTTGGGGAACGGCATCCAAGGAGCTGCTGAAGGAATGAAGGAATGAGCTTCTTGCTGGTGTCACTCTGTCCTCCTTGTCTCTGCCTCGTCCTCTCCCCTCGCTGTGTTCGCATGCATGTGAACTAATCAATGTAACGCAGGAGGCTCATCTGTTTCCCCTGTGAGGGGCTGATGTTTGATGCATCTCCTCCCAGGAGACACATTGCTCTGCTCGGCATCAATTTATTCATGTGCACATGATGCATGATGCACACCGGCTGCCTTTCAAATGATATTATTTGACACTGGAGCTTTAAGCTGCCACGCTCGCCGAGGAAGCTGCTGCAGACATCGACTCTTAGCCGGAGATAAGAACTTCCCTGTCCGGCCACCGGAGGGCACTGCACCCCCAATAATACCATAGTTCTTCTTCTCACTGCAAACAACAGAAAGACCAAACACAGTAGAACTAATGTCACACTAAGATATCTGCAGATAGATTTCTCTTGATTTGCAGAAGCATTGACCTCCGTCGTCTCAGTTAAACACGATCCGACCACGACTGCACTCAGATTCACAACCTCCGCTTTGATTGGCTCCTTCTCAACATGGCTCATTCATATTTTATGGATCAACTCGGTGCTCACGCCGGCCGCAGGGGATACAACTGCAACAACGGATATGTAAATTCAAAACCTGAATCATGTTTGCAGACTTCTTGGTGCGAGCGGCGGCTCATCATCCTTCACGTGGCCCCTCGCGGATAACAAGATGAATGAGGATAAACAAGCCCGGCTTGATTCTTGGACCACCAATGATTCCTGAAGTACACACAAAGAATCAGAGTGAAGCATCATCACATGGGAGGAAACAAGGTCAGAAGTTTTTCAAATTAACTACTTTTAGTGCAACGGAAGCAACAAAAGTGTTGCAGCAAACGGGGGGTGAAGAGCTCTCCGTCATCCCGGGTGTGTTTGTCCTAATTGTTCAAGGTTACACACCTCGATGAATCAAACAAGGACACACCAGTGGTCACGTGACAGCAGGTGCATTATTGTAAGACCTCAACATCCTCACACTGCACATGACTCGCCCTCCCATGATGCTCGGGGGTGTTGAGGAGCCTGACAGAAGAAGAGGCTGCACGTTCTTCAAGACCCTCTGCAGGAACAAAGTCTCTCTGAAGTCCTTTCAGAGGTCGCTGATGTTTGAACTCCACGTCAGGATGTTGGTTGCAGTTTATTGGATCAGAAGAAGTTGATAACATCTGAAGGTTGAGCATTAAGTTTCATCCCAGGAGGTGAGAGACGTTTGGACAAGGTCAAACTGACGTCTCCTCACTCAGGCTCACGTAGGAGCTGGTGTCTCCTTGGAGATCTTCAAGAACCAAAGAACCAAAATATTTACAGAATTTAAATCAAAAAGAGATTTGATATGGAGGAGATGTTTGGAGAGGAGTGTGTATTTATACCCCCCCCCCACACCGGAACCCAACGAAGACTTGAACCCATCCTGGAGCACCACCACCATAAATACATGGTACTGCAGGGTTCTAAACAACCCCCACCTCTCTTTTGTTCTGCAGAAATCACAACTCTCATACAAAAGCAAACGAAGCAAATCAATGAAAACATCTCGAGCTGCCACCAGCGGGGAGAGCAGATGTCAGGAGGGAGAGAGTGTTTCCTCTGAGGTCGGGTTTCCTTCAGAGAGCAGCGGGGAGGTGAGAGGAGGTGCAAAGAGGAGGGGGTGGTGCAGAGAGGAGGTGCATAGAGGAGGAGGTGGTGGTGCAGAGAGGTGGTGCAGAGAGGAGGAGGTGGTGGTGCAGAGAGGAGGTGGTGCAGAGAGGTGGGCAGGTGTGTCTGGCTGTGCTGGTGAGGTTCACTTTCCTTCTTACCTTTGCTGGCTGCAGCTCATCATCCAGCCCAGCGGTCGGCCGCTCCGCCCGGTCGGGTATCTGCTCCCTCCGCCGCTCCGCCCGGTCGGGTATCTGCTCCCTCCGCCGCTCCGCCTGCGTTGGCCTCAATTAGTGGGGAATTAAAGTCCTGCTCCACGGATGGGATTCATGTGGGACACCGCTGCTTAATTACAGCAACTCTCCGCGTGCTGCCGGGGCCTGATTGCAAGGAGAGACATCCCACAGCCGGCACCACCCACAGCCGGCTGCACCACCCACAGCCGGCTGCACCACCCACAGCCGGCGGCACCACCCACAGCCGGCACCACCCACAGCCGGCACCACCCACAGCCGGCGGCACCACCCACAGCCGGCACCACCCACAGCCGGCACCACCCACAGCCGGCGGCACCACCCACAGCCGGCACCACCCACAGCCGGCGGCACCACCCACAGCCGGCACCACCCACAGCCGGCACCACCCACAGCCGGCACCACCCACAGCCGGCAGCCGGCACCACCCGGCCTGTCTGGGGCTCTCTGGAAGCAGCGTTGTTAGAATCAGCCGCCTCATGCAGATCAGTTGTTCAGCTGCTCCAAGTGTCTGATGTTCCTCCACCTCCTCCACCTCCTCCACCTCCTCCTGCCGCCTGCACGACGTCCGGGAGCAACAAGAAACAATCAGCACTGCAGCTGGTTTCTGCAGGATTGTTGTGTGTCTGTTGTGTGTCTGTTGACGGATGTTGCAGAGCTTCCTTCAGTTATTGGCTCAGAATGTTTGGATCTATAACACCTCTGGTCAGTCACATCCGACCTCATTACCCACCAGATCACTCCGCTCCCAGAGGTCAGAGGTCAGAGGTCAGGCCTTCACACACAAAATCTGTTCTTCATCCAGAACTGACGCAAGTTTAAAACAGAAATACGTGTGAATGTTTTGTCATTTAATAAAGTTTCGGAGCAAGTTGGATCAGTCAAATGTATATATATTAGGGCTGTCAACCGATCAAAATATTTAACGCGATTAATCACATGCTTGTACAGAGTTAGTTATGAGTTAATCACATGATTGATTGCATATATTTTATCCATTCTAAATCTACCTTTAAACAGATCTTTTTCAAGTTTTTAATACTCTTCAATCAACATGGGAGTAGACAAATGCTTGCTTTATGCAAATGCATGTTTATCTTATTGGATGTTTATCTTATTGGAACCATGACAAATACTGTCCAGTATGTTCTTCAAGTAAAATAAATTCTTCAAGTAAAATAAATGCTGAAATCATAAACTCAAGGCCAACAAATCAATAACAGATGGCCATATTGATTTACTTCAGTAACTGTAACATTACACAGTAATGATTACTAATACAACGTAGTGTGTTCAACTTTACACTTAGACTATTCATCTCCATTTTTGTTCATCCATTAACACAAAAGGACTCTCATGCATTGCATTTGCATCAAATTCAAAACAAACAGTGCGATGCACAAAATAAATTAAAACAATGAATAAAGTGCTATGAAACAGTGGGGAATGAATAAAGAACAGGACTCCAATGATATAGTGCAGTTAGGCTACAGGCTGTAAACAGCTCTTCTGTTGTATTCAGCAGCTTTTTGTACAGTCGTTGGATGCGATGCGTATTATTCCACACAGACCCTCGTCCTCCACGATGTTCATCGTCCTGCAAGCTGTCGCCCCATTCGGCGACCGCTGTTGTAAGTTTGGGGCTTGTAGAGTTGTCCAGCTGTCTCCTCGGTGAACTGTCCACCGTGGCTTTAAGCAGGAGGGGGCGTAGGGCTCTCTGCATCAGCTGTGTGCTGGGCCGACAAGTGGTATTTGAGACTGGACGTACTCCGGTGGGAACTAAGTTCATCGACAGTAAATACAAATTACTTTAGTCCTGTAGAGAGAACCATCGGGCAGCTGAAGCTGAACTTACCATTCAAAATAGTATCTTTTTTATCCATTTTACTGCCCACGGGGTTTGTTTATGTGCGGCATCGACGTCAGTGCATTACTTCCTGATTCCCCAAACTACGGTGTGGACCGAGGTTCAAACAACGCGTTAAACGCGCGTCAAAAAAATTAGTGCCGTTAAAAGGATTTTGCGTTAATTCGTTAATAGCGCGTTAACTTTGACAGCCCTAATAAAAACACAACTTATATATTTATTGTAGAATATATTTGAAGAATGGAGATTCAAGAGGGCAGCAGAGCAGCTGGAGGTGTCACTAAGTTGCACCTTTGTAATACGACCGTTGTACAAACGTTATCCCAAGCAGAACAATATATTTCTTACTGACAAAATAAAATTTAATAAAAACAGTTTATAGCGAGTCATTTTGTCATGACCCTACTTGAAAGGAAAACTATATTTATTTGACACAAATGACACAAATAATGGTACAAGAACTATCATACTAAATAATCAGACTAAAAAGAGGAGAGAGGATGAAGGCTCAGGCCCCTTTATATATGTGAGCAATGATATCAACTCAGGTGTGCCATCACTCCTAATCAGTCACTCCTGAGATTTCAACAAGCAGGAAATCAGTCAAGAATTAGGATGCCTTCATGTAATGCACGTTATCACAAAAGCAATGCATGATTTGGACTTTGCTTTGCATCAGACAGAATTAAAGATGGTGAACAATAGTCCTTAAAAGAAGGGGAACAACAGGGAAGAAGGGGGAAAAGGAAAAGGCAAAGCAGCCGCAAGTTCAAACCCCGTCCAAGGCAAAAGTTTTTCTGACAAATGTGTATACATTTTAAATCGGGTTCATGTTTTCATGCATTTAGCCAATTGCATGTGTTTCCTATCATGTTTGCCATATAATTCGATAAGCTGAACATCTTGAAGCTGTAACACTGTTACACCATGTTGTATGTCCATAGTTGTTTCCAGTGTTCTATTGCTTTTCCATCATTCATGTTTCATTTAATTTTGTTACTATTACTTCGTCACACGCACGCATGTGCATACAGACGCACACTCACACACCTGGAGAAGAAAGAAAACAAAGTCACCACATGAAAATTCTTCAAAATAAAAAACTGCCTTAAATGTTCTGCTTTAATAATAACGTGCATCGCAATAATGATGCACACTTGCCCTTGTGTCATTGTTGCTGCACTGTAACATAGAAAAGAACAAACGTTAGTTGCATGAATGATCCTAAAAAATGATACATGTGAATCAGGCAAAATGAACACAAACAACAGGGAGCTCAGCGATTTGAATTACTTTCTCACCAGCTTTAAATTGCCATGACATTTGTATTCAAGCATTCGTTAGCAATAATAAACTTTTGTCTACTGCTATGCATCAAATCAAAGGAATAATACAAGTTAGGAAATATTAAATCTTACATTAAATATTAAAAAACGTTTTTATTTTTTTGCCTTTTTACATTAAATCGTAACCTAAAGTTATTGGATGTGCATCAACACACGTTACGTTACTTGTCATGTATTTAACATTACACGGGACTACATCCTGCAGTCTTACTGTTACTTTAACTGTTTCAGAGATATGACATTCATTTCGGCAGATTTAGAGACATAAAGCGGAAGAAGTTTTACATTGACGCAATCAGGTTCTCCCCCACCAAGGTGATTTCAGGGTCAGCCTTCCCAAACAGGGATCCTCTTGTCATTGGCCGTTGAAAACATGGATTCCAGAACATGATTTGTTGCTCGCCGCACTTGATTGGCGTTTTTCGAAAGATGGAGCATGATTCGCTGACAATTAATGGACATTTGATTCGCTAGTGAAAAATTGTCAGTGCCAGGCGATTGTCTTCGAAAAGATGGAACCCCTTTCTCCCCCCTGTTCCCCTTGCGGACATTTTGCCAAATGGTTGAGAAGAAGGCTTGGTCAAAAAAGGTCACTGGTTCAATACCCAGGACCAGCAGGAAAATGTGGGTGGAGTTAGTGAAGCTACAGTACTTTCTCCTCCCACAAAATTCACAGCTGAAGTTCCCCTTGAAGAAGACACCTTCCCCCCAAATGCTCCCCAGGCGCATCTAAAGTGGCAGCCAACTGTTCAGGTGTGTGTTCACTGTGTGTTTGCATGTTCCCCTAAGGACCGGCTAAATGCAGAGAAGAATTTCCCTGAGGTATTAATAAAGTATAATAAATAAAGTAAAACACTAAACAGCACACCAAGCCACATGTCAACTAACATGGTGGACGGGTGTTGCACGAGTGAAGGACAAGTCCATCAAATTTAGAGCAGATTTGTTTAACACAGCTTCTTTTTTTTATTTTTTTAACATATTTGTTAAGGCTTTTATGTTCTGAACTAATTAGTAATTTTCATCAGAGTGAATAATAACAGTTCAGTTATGATCCTTTCTGTAGTGGTAAAATCTGATCTTAGTTTCTTAGAAAATGATGACGTTTGTTTTGACACATTTGTGGCCTAACAATTAATAGTGCAGCTAACAGCTAGCATTCATCGCGAGCTTTCAGCGATTGTGGACACAGCTAACGGACGCACGCCGCGGCGGCGCCGCCTACAGGGCTTTACCAAATCAGAATTAAGTGCAGAATATTAAAAATGAACAAAAGGAGCATTTCTGTAAATATTTGTAACATAAGGATACTTAATTGAAACAAAATTGATCTCACACAATCTTGTCCACATTATTGTGGGCTACTTTTTCATTCCTTGAATTTCACTTCTGATAGGATGGGCCAGCTGTCAATCATAGTGGCACTGGCCCACCTCGGCCTGATGTGGCCACACCTCTGCTGTCAGCTGATGACAGCAGTGCTCTGTCACAGTTGAGGTGACAGCAGTTTTCTGCTGTGCTGTCAGTTGATGACAGAGTTCACGACATGGCAGTCAAAAATTCAATACCATGATAAATACTCCAACTCCTGCACGACATCCACTGACCAGAACAGGTCAGAGGGGAAGGAAGGGCCCTTTGGTCCATGTCTCCAAGCTGAAGGTATCAAACCAAGTGACCACGTTTCCCAACAACAACATCCAAACATACTGACGTTTACAAGCAGTGTTTTCAGATTTGTCCAAGCATTGTAGATTAATTATTAATACTCCCAAAACAGATTTGTAATATATTTGCATATTCTTTCCTCTGGCAGTGTAATTTGAATAATGATTAGCAATTAAAAATCAGGGATAAAACGTGCACTGTCAAACACATTTTTGTTGCTGCCTTGGTGGACTCACATGCTGCAACTTTCCATCCCATAATAATCACATTAACACTAAAATATTTTTAAAGTTACATTTTCAACCCGTGAAGAAATGTTCCTGACCTACATATTAAAACCATTTACAGTGGAAAGTAGCCTGATCCGTGCTTATTGCTGTGATCACAGAAATCAAACAAGAAAATTATGTGGAAGAAAATTACATTTCTAAATATGAATATTTTCCATCATTCTGGTATAAATGTTTACATGTTTGGGTTGAGATTAATTGTTGCTTCTTTTTCGTTCAATAATGACTTGCAAACAAGGCACCTATTGTATGTTGAGTGGCAAGTTTTTGCATTTTAGCATGACTCTTAATCTTGTTAGAGATTGTGAAACGTATGAATCAATCTCATTAAGATTTAAGTTGTAGAATGATCACCAGAAAATGTTGGTATAGATAAACCAATGTTTCTTTAATGGCTGGGACCCAAATTGGCACAAACACAGCAAAGTACTGTCAATCACTTAATTACTTTCACAAAACATGTGCTTGCTTCTAACAATTTTTTTCCTTTTGTGGCGATCAGCGCTTTCAATTACTCTACTAACTCCTACTACACACACAAACAGCTACATAAGAATACAAGTTGAGGAGGAGGTCAGTATGCTCGTTGTGAGCAAAGGACAAAGTCTGTTGTTTGCAAGACAACATGTCTTCACGTGCGGCACAAACACACAAAACAACCAAAAACATTTATGGTTAAAGGGCCTATTATGAAGAAATCCCTCCTGCTGTGATTTGGGGTGTTATCTTGTGTCTCTGGTGCCTCCACACATACAAACTTTAAAAAACAAACTGTCCATGTAATGTTGAGTGAGATCTGGTTCCTGAATGTATCCTGCTGTTCAACATCAGCAGGGTTCAGTGACGTGTTGGGCCCAAACATTTACATATTCCCACCCTCCATCAGAGACAGTGACCATGTCTCCACCCACCAGGTGCAGCAGTCACTTCTCCAATATCCTCCATCTGCTCGTTTAATAGTATGATAAGTTAATACACTTTATTTAGGAGGATGGGAGACTAATAGATTGGTTGTGAGCTACATAACTGGTGAGTGATTTAAACTCATTTATCTACCTTAATCTGACATGAGGTGTCTTACTTACTGGTCTAATATCTATGATCCTTCATGTGTGCTCTGCTTGTACATCAGAGAGACCACACAGATAATTCAGTTGAATGTTGTTAATTAAAATAAGATATAACATAAATAGCAGGTTGGATTCCAACCATATTTTACCGACTGCTCAACTTAAAACGCTTCGCTCCAAAGCGTTTTTGTTGACTTTTCTCATAAAGTTTTTGTCTTGCCGTGTCAGCCTCACCAGTCGGGGGGCTGACGGCCCCTCAGCCCCCCCACAGCTCTGCTTTGGAATCAGAATCAGGTTTATTGCCAAGTAAAGATTTTCGCAATATGAGGAATTTGTCTTGCATAAGTAAAGAGGGATCATGCGGTATAAAAATGATGATGGCGGTGTAGAACTGCACCATCATAGACATATAGCAGGTTGTATTTCATCAGCAGCACATCCTCTGTTGGACTTTAAGCACATTGGCCTGCGGTGTGATGTAAACACTGACCAGAAAGAATGAAGCAGACTCTCCGGGTGAATACAAAGGTTTGCAGGTGACTGCAGATGCCAGAGCAGGAGAACATTGCTGCAGTCCCGTCGGTTCACCAGCCACTGTGGATGGAGAAACCGATTCCTCCATCTTTGATCTCTTGTGGTGATCCGCTCTGAAGAGTTGGCAGCCCGCCAACTGGACTCCGGAAAAGAGTACGTAATTGATCCACACAGCCATGTCTCCGTGAAGCACAGAACAGAAGATGACAAGTCTCTGTTCCTCACCCACAGGAGTGCGAAGTCTTCGCTACTGACAAGTACGAGTGTCCCGGCCCGCTTTCCCCTCCTCTGTTGTTTCATGCCGGAACAAAGATAAGAGCACCTTTGACCAGAATGTCCAATAAAAGAGAAGATGGAGCGATGACAGAGGGTGCTGATCCTCAGGTGTTAGAAGTCTGATGTTCATTAGCTCTTCTCTGGTGTAAGAGCTCATGGAATTATAACAAGACACTGACTTTACAAACAAAACAAGACAGACCAGGGCGCTCCAACACACCAAGGCAGCCTTCCGTGGCGCTATCTAACTCAGGGATTTTAGCCCCTGAGGTACAGAAGAGCTTCCATATTCACATGTAAAGCAGTTTTACATGGCCATGAAGGCTCACTCACCGAAACTTTTAATAAATCAGCCAGATCAGGATCTGCTGGAACTCTTGCAACTTGACTTTGTGCTTTGAAATGTGTTGCTATGTTGTGCTCTTGCTCTTGATATTCATCCAGCCCTCATGTTATGTTAAGGGTCAATTTGACCCGTTTCAGTTTTTGAGTTGACCAAAGTACGAGTTAACTTTTGATTTTCTTCCTGAAATTTGATGACTTTTCCTCATTTAGGGTCATGAACTGGGGTGTAGAATCTGAACACTCTGATGTGTTGTGGGGGGGTCTGTGCACGAAGATGATGCTGCGGGTCATTTTGACCCGGACACTTTAATGTGGGTAGGTAGCTGTTCAGACCCAAAATAAACGTGTCTCTTTGATGCACTTTATTTTGATTGCATTAGTTTACATATTGACTGGCTCTAAATACCCATTAGAACCAGGTGGGTGTGTGAATTAGGAGGAGGAGGAGCTTTCTCATGCTGGTCCTCGTCAGTGTTGTAATGTCATCTCTCTGAAACTAACTAGAAAATGAGCTCCAAATGTTTTACAACTGGAGAAGCTTGATCAGAGATTCTGGACTGTGGTAGTGATGTAGAGGAAGAGGTTTCAGAGACAGAGGATCCTTCAGTGACGAGGACAATACTACTGACGATCCGGGTTGTGCATTTTCATACGATGAAGATGATTCAGAGGACGATCCTGCCGTAGCCTCTCATCAGATGAAAACCAAGGATCCAGCAATCCTCGACAGAAGTGACATGGGCATCTAAAGATGGAACCATAATGGTCAACATCACCACACCAAAGCCGAGGCAGACTGTCGTCTTCCAATGTCATCAGAACGACTCCAGGCCCTACAATCTACTGTTGATGATGTTCAATCAGCTCTTCATATCCCCACCAATAGAGAG